>MU181944.1:914712-945667 GCA_016904865.1 Pissodes strobi
CTTCGGAAAATTGAATAATTTGAAAGTTTCTCATTATTTAGGCTTCTCGAATGGATTTAGGAATTTTGCGTTAAATTACCAATATATTTGAATACATTGCAGAATAATTTTATGGTGTTAATTTCGGCGTTCATGAGAAGCTGCACG
The DNA here is from genome assembly GCA_016904865.1 of Pissodes strobi. Lineage (NCBI taxonomy): Eukaryota > Metazoa > Arthropoda > Insecta > Coleoptera > Curculionidae > Pissodes > Pissodes strobi. Next base: position 914,860 of record MU181944.1, read on the forward strand.
GATTCAGAAAATTACTCAAATCTCAGAATTTTTCTATAGATTTGATAATAAGCTTCAGAATTATTGGGATTGATTAGTACATATTCCTTATGGTAGAGTGTAAACCCAAGCACTTGAAAATATACTGTGCAAGAAAATGAAAATTTGGAAATTTAGGCAATAATAATGTTCCGTACCGACTTCTGAATTCTATGCGTGAAAGTTCATTTAGATTTGATACTTTGCAAATTATTTCGAGCAACTTGGAATTGCAAAATCTACCTTAACTTCTTTCGAATGGGGTTTAAACATTTTTCGAGATCGCTTAATCTTCGAAACTGCTAGCAGTTGGCAATAAACAGCGAATCATATTTAGTTCTTCAGTTTTAGATGTTACAAATCAACTGAATTTTGGCAAATAACTATAAATACCGCTGAGCTGACCACCTAAGTCATCTCTAGATTATTTCTGAAAAATAATAATTAAACATCGTAATGTATTAAAGTATCATAAATGGCATACTAAATTATTTAAAGTTTGATTAACAGAAAATTCGGACACAATATTGTTTAAATAAATAAATAAATAAATAATCTTTATTGCATTACAAGTAAATGTAGTACAAAGGTGGAAAGTACCGTGTACACGTGTTTTAATAACCAACATAAATTACTCACGAAAACACATGTTGTTTTGGTCAAATAAGAAAAAGATTTAAACATTTTAAAACGCGATATGATATTTATTGTCTAAATTCTAAGTAGAATATGGTAAATAAAGACACGTCTGAAATACATGCTAGATGCTAGATATAGAAATGTTCTTATTTTTGAACAACTTGTTAAACATTTAATATAATATACTGCAGTTTTACTGTATCTTAAAACAGAATTAAAGTTAACGTTTCTTGCTTGTGGTTAAAAGTGACTATTTTTGGAAAAATGACTTAACATTACTTTTTGGCCAATTTAACACTTCTTTGAAAGCTTTGAACAGTTTGCAAACTGCCGATAGCCATCTATTGCAATTTAAGTTTTCTGCTGCTTTATGTAAACACATTTTTCAGGGTATAGAAGCAGTTCGTATAGTCAGTACATCTGATTACTTGCAGCAAATTTATCGCGATGCAGGGGTGCATAGGTTAATGTAACTAAGAAATTTCGCGTAGAGAGCAAGTAGGCATATTTACGACTATTCTCTCCCTCTAGATCAAGATTAAAGCAGCTACCGATTCCGCATTTGCATACCTTTAGAGAACCAGCTGAAGCCACGCGTGTATCTACCGATTTTCAATTGATCCAGGACCGTGCGTGGTAAATTCTTGGGAGAATACATTATTTTTCTCTCTTTCAAATTTCAATTTTAAAGCTGCCAAATAATTTTCCGTCCTTGGTTTCTTTTCGACGTAAATAGCTAGCTATCTCGGCTATAATAATAAATAAATGAAAAAAGTAAGAGAAAGTAAGTAAGTAAATGCAAAATGTGACGTATAATGAAAAATAAGCAGTGAAATAAGAAAACCACCCAAAACATTATATTCTTGAAACAATTTTCAGTCAACAAAATGTGTCTTGTTTACAGGGTGCTGTATTAGAGCTAGATTACCAAGCAGCTGTTTTTTGTAACTTATTTTTTATTTTATATGTCAATGATTTTCCAGCTAATTTAGAGACAAATACAGTATATCGATGACACGACTCTTATGGCTAATTTAGTGGAATCTAGTGAGGCTTATACAGGAAATTGGCTCTATGTGGTTATTTGTATCTAAATATATATATCATCAAAATTTGTTTGTTTGTTAGTTTTCTTGTTTTTGCTAGACGACGGATCAGTGCTTGATGTAGAAGGCTGCTGTTATGAGCTTGGATCGTCCCGTAGATTCAAGTGCCTTGCTTTGGAATCCTCTTTTTTCTGGTCAATGCTGCAACTGGGAACAGATATGGTTGTAGAACTGGAAACGTTTTCTAATTACACCAGAAGTCGATTCACCTTCGTTGTTCTGTCTAACGGGAGTGCATAAAACTGATGCAATTATTTTTATGGCAGTGGCACACGCACTAAAGGAAGATCCTATGGCACTCGACGAGCAGTATGTGTGCTGATGATGTTGACTGACATGGTTCTTGAATAGCTGCAGGTTGTAATTTGGGGAAAACAGATGTCCAGGGAGTGAGTTCCACAGTCATTCAGTGCGCCAGACAAAGGAGTCGCATGCTTAAAGACGAAATTTTTAGAAAAATAAATAAATTTCGGGTTTTCCGTGAGTATTTAGAATATTTGATAGGAGGAAGCTTGATTTAGAATGCTATGCAACTATTTTGTTTATCAGAGTGTTGTTTATAAATTCATATAGAATTTTTTCGCCATTGAGGTTCAAGTGACTTGTACAGTCTCACATCAAGTGTATACAGTGTCATCTTCTCGGCGCGAATGAAATAACTACTAATGTAAAATGAGCTATATTGACTACAATTCTACTTTTTTTATGCGAGTCAGTCCTGACACATCTATACATGTTATACAAGCTAGTAACTTATCTTCCATTTGCACAAATAGTGTCCGGAAGAATTTGGGATTTTTGTCTGTAATCGAAGGCCCTTTTATAATGTCAATTTATAGTTTTATTGTAATCTTTAGGTGACATAGGTCCTTTTCATTCCTCTGTCGAAATTTGTTCTTTCATAATTTGAAGTAGATTTGCTGAAATGTTATTATCTAGAACTTTTAAGAAATTGTTAATGTCGCTGTGTGTTTGACATTAATTAGGGCCGTATGCTTCTTTTGTAGGTTGCCAAATAATTGCCTTGGTATAAACCACATTGTTGACATCGACAGCAAAAAGATCACCCACTCATATTTAATTATATCTAGGGAAATGTGTTCGAATAAAATAGTGTCTAGCAGATTGGCTACATAATATCTCATCAATTGCTGGTTCTCATTTTCAGTAAGTCATTTCCTTACATGAATTTTCCCTATTGTCGGTGTGGGCAGCTTGATGTCGTTAAAAAAATGCTACTGGAATAAATTGTTTTTCGCCCAGAAATATCCTAAGATGTAGTGTCATATGAGCCTTGTGACCCTTTACAAAAATATTATAAGGCGTTCAATATTGTTTTTTCGCCCAGAAATATCCTAAGATGTAGTGTCAAATGAGCCTTGTGACCCTTTACAAAAATATTATAGGGCGTTCAATATTGTTTGCCGTTAGCCATGCATTCATAAGAAAAAAACATGTAAAATGATGAATGAATGAATCCATCCTATGCATAAAAAAGGGACACTTCAACTTATCCACTAACTTTAAAAGAGAAAGCTAACTCGGTATTTGTCAGAAATTTTGTCAATATAAGACATATATGGTCTATCCATGCTGCAGCAAAGGAAGCCTTAGGGTTATACGAGCCAGATAAACGGAAAACACCATATTGGCGGGACCAAGAGGTTGAGACACAAATAGAAGTGAAAAGAAAGGCCTACCATAAGTTCCTTAACTCTCAAACAAACCAAGATAAAACACACTATAAAGAAGCTCAAGCGAAGGTCCGTAGATTAATCTGCCAAAAGAAAAACGACGCATGGGAAAGAAACTGTTTGAGATTAAATACCTACATAGCAGGTACTAGAAGCTCCGAGAGCTGGAGAATGCTGAAAGCGCTAAGGCAAAACAACAAAAGGGACATAATATCACCAATAACTTTAGAAAAGTGGGACGACTACTTTAGTAAGCTTCTTAAAGAAAATAGGCCACACTTTCAAAATGAAGACCAAAATAGGGAAATAAGGATGACAGCATCTCCAATCAGAATAAATCCTACGGAGACCAAAAATATCTGTATGTCTCTAAAAAATGGAAAATCCGCTGGACCCGGGAACATACCGACGGAATTGTTTAAGTACGGGACGGACAAACTCTTTAAGCATCTCACCAAAATATTTCAAAACTGTGTCAACGGAATGGAAGTGCCTGAAGAATGGAAGACATCGTATATGTCGACTATTCACAAGAAGGGAAGCAGAGACGACTGCGACAACTACAGAGGCATAGCAGTACAGTGTTCGATGGCTCGAATATACGGAAAAATACTCGTCAAAATAATCGAAAATGAATATAGCGATATGGAAGCGGAAGAGCAGGCGGGCTTTAGAGCGGGAAGGTCTACAGTGGATCATCTTTTTTCTCTCACCCAGACCATAGAAAAGAAAATATCATTTCAACAGGAAGTACACCTACTATATGTTGATCTAAAAAAGGCCTATGATAATATCCCCCAAAGCAAACTTTGGGAAGCACTAGAAAGGACCAATATTAATGTCAACGTAATTAAAGCCATAAAAAATCTGTATAAGGACAACGCAACCAAAATTAAAATAGAAAAAACGATTTCAAAAGGGTTTAGAGTGGACAAGGGCCTGAAGCAGGGATGCTGTCTTTCACCGACGCTATTTAAAATCTACCTGGAACAAGCGTTAAAAGCGTGGAAACGGAAGTGCAAAGATATGGGTATCCCACTAAATAACACAATTTTATACACTATGTGTTTTGCCGACGACCAAGTAGTTTTAGCCCAGGACTACGATGACCTAGAGTATATGACCCGAAAGCTAATGGAAGAATATGCCAAATGGGGTCTTGAAGTTAATTTAAACAAAACTGAATATATGTGCATAGGCGGGATACAACAAGACCTAGTCCTTGAAGACACACAGCAAAGAATAAAGCATACCAGCAAATATAAGTATCTGGGAATGTACATTACAGTAGACGGCAATAGTGATGAAGCAATAAGGGATCGAATAACCCAGGGACGCAGAGCCATCAGCCTATTGAATAGTGTACTGTGGGACATATCGAAGGCCAACAAACATCGGATCTACAACAGTATTATTAAAAGCATTGTCACATACGGCAGTGAGGTATGGCAACTGAAACAACGCTCAGAAAATGCGTTAAGGGCAACCGAAATGGACTTCTGGAGACGCGCTGCTGGAAAGTCAAGATTGGAAAGAATCAGAAATGAAAGGATTGAAGAAATTATGGGGGTCAAACATACAGTAGTAGAGGACATTCAAGTTGCACAACTCAAATGGTATGGACACGTTCAGAGGATGAATGAGGACAGATTACCTAAACAAATCTTAAACTGGACACCCCAAGGACGAAGAAAAAGAGGGCGACCCAGAAAAAGCTGGAGAGAGGGTATCGATAAACAAGTCCGAGAGAAAGGCCTAGAACAGGATTTATGGATGGATAGAGATCAATGGAGACTGGAGATCGGAAGACGTCGAAGAACGTTTTAACCCGAATTTATATATATATGGTCAAAGTTTAAAATATATCTCCATATATTTTTGAAAAGTAGTTATCCTGCCTTTATCAACCGAAATAAGGTCCACCCTGTTATTCGAGATGACTCTGTTAGTGATCGATCCCAATAGAATTTATGTGACTATTTCCAATCACTTCATTCGTAAATTAGCAGTAAGGCATTGTATCTCTACCAGTGCGTGTTTTTGCGATAGCAATTATAAAACTTCTGACAACATAAGATAATGACATTTTCAGAAACCTACATTTGCTGCCGGCCAATGATACGATATGATTCATTTGATATTTTATCGAAAACTGGTTGTTTTTTTATTATCAAGTAGAAGTTCTCAGCTTCCGCGAATCAGCTAATAGTATATTTCATTACCAGTCTGGAAACTAGGCTTTTCCGGTGCGCGCACGACTGTTTCTGGTGTGAGGCGTAGTAGAACACCGGAAGTCGTGCAAGTACAGGAAAAGCTGTTTCTGGACGAGTAATGAACGATATTTTTCATAATACGTCTCTGAAATCAAAACATAAACATAAAATTATTATAATTTTACGTATCCAAAACCATGTCATAATACATTTTGTATTAAAATGTAAGCAAACGTCAAAGTTGGAAGACAAGCAAGACACAGGTATTTATCTAATATTCACCAAGCGTTGCTATGGAAATGTGTATGTATGCTTTGTTGTATAATTGAATAGGCAGCTAATTTTGAAGTATTTGTGACAAGTAAGGTGAGAATAAATAAAATAATTTTACCTAAAATTAGACTATTGACGCTAAAATGTACTAGATTAATCTTATAGACTGCATCGCTGTATAATATTAACCCAATTTATTATACTTTATGCTTATTTTGTGACTAAATAACTGCAAATTTGGCACTTAAAATTAGGGATCGGGAAAACTTTTCCCGCTCCCAAATTAGGTATCTGGAAATTTTTTCCCGTGCGGGCGCACCGGAAAGACTTACTTTCTTTGCTCTACAGAGACGTCGAAAATGATAGTTTTCATAGAGGTATTATGAAAAAGTAATTTGATTTCATTTTTCTGTACATGGTAGCTCGACAGATCATAAGCGACATGCAATGTCATCTTTTTGAGCCTACTGCTGCAATATGCTTAAAATAGGAATGTTTTAAATTGTTTCACTAGCTACGGTCCTGTCAAGTAGTATCTCCCCAAGAGTTTCAATTTATTCAAGACGGTGTTTGCGCATATATTTGGCGCACTCTAAATTTGCGTCAAACAGAATAAAAGGAGGGTATCGAATGCAAATTAATTGAAATTGTCCTTAACAACTGCCTGAGAACCTATGCACGTTTGATTCAGTAATTAAAGCCTGTCTGAGTCTTAGTTATTTATTGGACTTTAACCAGACGCTTTGCGCTTCTGCTATGTTAATTTTTTTTTATCCCGAACATGCATCATGATTTCTTTTTGCGTTAAGACAGCACCTTTCTTTCTCTTACTGACTCTCAAGATGAATGTAGAGATTTGGTACTCCTTAATAGTCAAAAACGAGTCAACTAGAGTAAAAACAAGAAATTTATCTGCATGCGGAATGCTGTCCTTTTCCCCTTGGTGTAGTTTGAAATGCTAACTATTATCTGTCTAAGTGTGAAAAGGTGGTCAAATGGGGATAATTTCGAGCAGTACCGGTAATTTTGTACTCAGTGGCTGAATATTTATAGGAAAGTAAATGTGGTCATTAGAGTTCAAACTCTAAATCAAAGTGGAAATCTATTCCTGTTATTGCGTAATTTTGTGTTCAAGGTGAGTTTATAAATAAATAAAAAATGTAAATTTATAGAAATCACGATTTATAGCATGTGTAGATTTTTAACCCGAATAACACGTATTAAAACAAGAATTTGTGTTTATAAACTATGTTATAAAGTACATTTTATCCAAATGTAAGGTTAAAATTTTAATTGGAAAAAGGAATATTTAGAGGAAATCTCATTTATTTCTCAACAAAGCGTTTTCGGCGGTTCGGCCGTCATCAGTGTTGTTCGTCAGTTTACAGACTGTTGATGACCTAACCGCCGAAAGCGCTTTGTTATGAAATAAATAAGTTTTGCACGAAATATTCCTTTCTTTTCTTCAATGTTCACGACGCGACGTGCATACAATCTTTGACTGCCTAAAAATGTTAATTATCAATAACTGCATACATTAATAATCGTCCTTTTTAGGGTAAATTCGGGCATGTAAAAAATTATTAGACACCAAAAAGTAGGTTGCGGGAAGGCCATACAAGTATTATATTGAAGAAAAAATTGGGACACTAGTTCAAATAAATAGTGTATTAAGATACTAGTTTTAAAAGACCATATTTTTTCACACGAACACGAAATAAGGAAACGACCCGCTTGCGGGGAGTTTCCTAACGTGCGAGTGCGCTAAATGTCTTTTAAAACGTGTATTTTATACTATTTTTTCTATTTTGCAGGTATTTTAATGAAAACATTAATTTATTCTATTCTCGATCAGCACTTGAGCGACCATCTTGTCATTTTTGACGTCTTTATTACTAGAAATCCCATTGAAAGCGGTGTCGAAGTTTTTGCTAGTGGGCCTTGACATTGAACAATTTTGTTAATATCATAGCAACCAGTCAACAAAATGCGTATCGAAAAGAACCTCTTTTCGACAGGCATTTACGTATCGAAATAGAATCATTTTGAACGCAAAATAGAAAAAAATATTTTTATCATTTTTAATACTTTATGTGAAATATCTATAATACAGAAGGTATTAAAAAAAGTAAATACATTTTTTGAGATTTTTTTTCTTCCCACTATTTCCTATTCTGAACAAACCTCAAAATTCGTCTGAAGTTATTGCCTTCAAGTATGATGCCTTGATTTATTTTTTACTCTATCGTCTATTATCATCAATGATGTGGACCAAGTTTGATTTTTAGATAAGCGAATAGTACTATTTGTGTATCTCAATTGTAAACAAAAAATTATTAATTAAGAATATAAGAGCTCCTTCGACTACTCGGTCGAGACTAGTAGTAGTCAACTATTTTTTTTAAATTTGCCGAATTTTTGCGATTTATTTCTGTTTCGTAGTGTGTCATTTCGTACCTGGCATTAAACTTTCCCATCTGGAGCATTTCGTATCGAAGCTTCTATTGATACGAAATACCATACAGGATCCCCTCCCATTTGCAAAAAATATTATATTTGCAGTAAATGGATTAGGAAGCTCACATCATTTTTAAGAACTTGGACATTAAAGAATTAATAGAAAAATACTCCTTATGCATCTTGGGAAATTATTGCCAGAGGAAACTAGCAATAATTACGAAGCTAAGTAAAAATACTAACTTTGGTTCACGTGTCTCGGCGAGTTTCTTTGGCTTCAATAATTTGTAAATCCATATAGGGCACTTTCTAATGCTTATTTAGCAAAGAAAACTGAAACAATAATATCCCCTGAATACCCTAACTCTTCGATTATGCGTTTTTCATAACACGAAAAAAGAACTTAAATCTTGTAGATATGGCATATGTTATCCGGTACCAAACGGAAATATTTCAAGTACATCTTTATAAAAATGTCAATCTGATTTGGTACTAAATGGGCACAAATCGTTTTAGCGCGAGCGAACTATTTCGCAATTTGGGTTGGCATCTTCTAACCTCTGAAAAACTCCTTTCAGTCATATTATTCTGTTGTACTCAAGTACTTCAAAATAGCAACGGAGCTACCAATTTCCTCATGTCGTCGCTAGAGCGTTAACTGTTCGGAATGCTTATTCTGAGTTAACTCAAATACAAGTCGAAGAGAATTTCGATTTTCTGCTGCTGGTGACTTTAACCTTCTCTGATTGTGTCATTATATCATCTTGGAAATTGTATGCAGTTTCTGCCATCAAATAAAAACAGAAAAGTGATCAGATGCAAAAGTGTATAACTGAAATACCTCTCGATATTGAAAGATCGACATTGGAGTAGGTATACTTTAAATTATGTCAAAATTAGGTACTGTAACGAATTGCGCAGAAATAGAATCGGAGATATGCAAATCTCTACCACATCTCATTAGCCTTCTGAAGTCCTGAACATATGCTTCCCTCATCCTTTGCCAACTCTCTGAGCGTTATGCGTTTCTATACCACATCAGTCCTGCATATTTTAATGTCCATGCATGAGTCTTCCATTTTGTGAGTCTTCCATTCTGGTTACGCGTTTTATGTTCAGCCATTGAAAAACTTTTGATTGCCCAAATTTGGTTTGCGTGCATGTGACGCAACAAGTTAATCAAAACACTTCCTGACATTTGGCTTTGGTTCTAATAAACCATCTTTTTTACGCATAATCCTATTACACTCCTATTGCACCTAATAGCGCGAAAAAAAGTTTTGAGGGAAAACACTGTGTTGTATATTACGTTCCACCACTCGATGATTTGCATTGTGTATTGAATAGTCTGAGATTTGACGCTTAAATAAATAATATCGTAAGCATATATTTTCTATGAAAAGGACTCCTAGAAACACATTGATCACTCCACATAATTTTTATCACGATATTATTATATACGTCTACCTGCAAGTGAACCCTATGCTATCTTTTTACATATTGTTCTCAGACATGTAAGCAGTATTAAAGGAGATTGAATTTCAAAAGTAAAACGATTTCAGATAGGAGACAAGCAATAACATAAACTACTAACTGCTTGGTAATCTGGTTTTTCAAATTTCCTTATCTGCAGTTCTAAATAGAATTAAGTTCTTCACTCGCGAAATTACTTTTTTTAAAAGTTTATTAATACAAATATTATATTGGAACAGAGTAACTGCAACGAAAGTTGATAATTAACTGAACATTGTACAATATGTTTTGATCGTATTTATAATAGTAGTTGTTTACAATAATCTAATTTAATTACACTCTAAGATTAGGGCCTAATTGGGAACTGTGAATGATATGAATGGCGTAATTCAGTGGTTCCTCGTAGGTGGTCTCGTGGGTGGTCTACATAACTCCTCCCTCCTGAAGTTCGGAAAATTGGGGTGAATGCAATTTTCTGATTTCGGACATCGGGATGTTCGACTGGGCCTCGTCTGGTTTTGCATGATAATGGCGTCTGTATCTTTGCCATATGTACAGGATCATAGCTAGGACAGTTAGAATGACCGCAAGGGTGATTATTATTATTGCAGTGTCCCAATGATTTACTGCAATTCCGAGGTTGTGCAGATTATGGAATTTGATATTTTCTAGTAATTCGTGGGCTTCTGATAGTTCTACGGAGTCTACTTCTTGAAGCTGGATTTTTGGCAATGTATTTTCTTCTCCAGGTAGTAGGTAGATTTCAGGTAAGTCCATTACGTATTGAAAATCGGACGTTTCTTGTTTGTCGTAAATTAAGTGTTGTATCTCTATAGGACAATCAGTGATGGAGATGATACTTGGATTTGTGATCCTCGTAATTCCATGTTGTTGGCATTTGCTTTGTACAATTGTCTCTTCCGTGGGTATTACTAAAATTTCGTCTCCACTTAAACGATGTACAGTTGTTTTCTGGAATCGTAAATCAACCAATGGGCAACTATTTTTCCCAGTAGTTAAAGTGTCGTAGATACATTTTTCTTTGGTCAGTTTCTCTTGTTGGCAGATGTAGGTATTCTCTATTTGTGGGCAGTTCTGGCTGGTAGCCCAATGTTCCTCTTGCGTAAGCAATATATAAGGATGGGTAGTGAGGATAGTTTTATTTTGGATAGGTACAGGATATATTTTATACAATACAAATTGAGATGGGTTTATAATCGGTGTGTGGATAGCGAATATTACGATATCATTTTTAATGGTTACCTGTGTAGAAAGGTAACTATAGTAATTGATAGGCTCATTAAATCTTAGAATTCTTTTTGGACTATATTTTTTTGATATTAAGTTAAGCATTTCGAAAAGTTGCTTAAAGTTTAGAATTGTATTATGCATAGTGTTGGTATGCGCGAAAGATATGGCAACTTCTATATTATTAATGATTTGAGCTAATGTATTGAGTTGTATAATAATATTATCAGTTAGAAGCGAGATATATAAGGCATTAGCTATTTTTGCTTCTTCTTTGTTAATTAGATCTAATTGATTTGAAATAGATTTTTGGTTAGACATTATTTTATTGAGATTTTGTTCGTATGTCTTGATAACATTTTTCAAGACTGTTTGTTCTTTATTCATGTCGTTTTTTAAGGTATTTTGATTTTCTCGAAGAATTTTAATGTAGTTATCATATTTTAATTCGTCGTCAGAGTCTAATGTACCGAACATCCATTTGTTAATTTTGCCAATTGCATTGATAAGGCCGCGTTTATGTCTGTTATTTACGTGAAACATTTTCGTGTTATACAACAATCCTTTTAAATGTTCTTTTGTTTGATTTACCTTATGTGCAGTTAGCAATGTAAAGTGTTCCGTTATATTTTCCTGAGGTGTAATTTGAATTTCGTTTAGAGTTAATTCAAGTTTTGTGAGACATTGTTTAATGTGAGTTATGTTTATGTGATATAGTGAGGTGTGTTGTGATGTAGTGATGTACGAAGGTCCAAGGGCTGTTGGAATAATTGGATTCTTTACTTCTTTAATTCGTATCATCGTTCCGATTTGGAGGATGGTCATTATTATCAGAATTTGGTGTTTCATCTGAAACAATACGTTGTGGTTTTGATTGGTTCTTATGATATGTTTTGTTTTTGGAACTTAAGGTGTTATCAGTTTGAGTTATGGGGCTTGAAAGTTTACAGTACTTCATTTTATTTTTGTTTGTTGGGTTGATTTTTACGTAAACAGGTATGTCGGGTTCAATATTAATTTCGGGTTGTCTATTAACATTGACTTTTTCAAGATTTTGTTGTTGTTTGTTAGTTAATAGGCTGTGAATATTTTGATTTAGAATTTTTATATTTTCTGAATGTTCTTGGATATATTGAGTTATTTTATTTTCATTTGATAGTTCTAATGGATTCCTATAATCTAATTTACCTCTAGCAATTTGAAAAGGTGTATATTTCGTTGTGCTATGATGTGAATTATTGTATGATAGAATTGCATAATTCATAAGATTAGATATAGATTCATTAGGTTTTTCATTTGCCAAGGTGTTAATTGTCTCAGTTATAGTCGAATGGAATCTTTCAACAGGACTGTTAGAATTAGGATTATAAGGGATACAGTAGTGTATTTCGATTGAATGTAAATTACAGAAACTTTGTAAAGTTTCGTTTTTGAAAGGAGTTCCATTATCTGTCGTGATTTTTCTAGGTAAGCCGTAGTGATTAAAGTATATTAATAATTTATTTGTTATTTCAATCCCGGTTGTAGTAGTTAATGGGTAAGCTTGACCAATTTTGGAAAAGCTGTCGATTAGAGTTAAAAAGTATTGACCATGAATTTTAAAGATGTCAGCATATATGTGATCGAAAGGTTCATAACCGATTGGTGTAGGTTTGAATACGAGTTTATTTGGGTGTCGTTCGTATTTTGATGTCTGACAAATTTCGCATAGATTAACGTAGCTTTTCACGTCTTTCTCTAAGTTAGGCCAATAAAAATTTCTTTTTAAGGCTAAAATGTTTTCTTGGAGTCCGCGATGTGAAGTTTTTGTTTCGTGAAAATATTTTATTTTTAATTGTTGTTCATTGGGGTCAATAATGTCTTCTAAGAGGGTGTTTGAAATATATAGTACAAAAGAGTTAGCGTTGAAATATTTCCTAAATATTTCTAAGACAAGAGGTTCGAGTGATTTATTTTTAAAATAAAGACAGTGTACAGCTTTGGGAATAAAAAGTTCTTTTATCTGTTTAATAATGTCTTCTTCGCTAGGGTTATTTTTGAGAAATATGGTTATCCTTTGTTTATCAAATACTTTTTCTTTTTCGAATCTATTTATGTTATTTTGTGAGTATCTAAAGATAATTTGATTTTTATATAGATTAATTGCTTTTTGAACGTAAGGAGCACCTAAAATCGGATTTTCGTGACTTGAATGTTGCGTTTGTGTTTCGTCACTTTCGGTTTTACTTTTAGGTTTTATAATTTTGTGAGAGATAATATTGATTTTGGGTGTTTTTTCTAGTTCGTTGCATTTTTTGGGAATGGGATCACTTGGTAGTGCCTTTAGTATGTCATTTAATTCTTCATTAGAAATGATCGGTAATTCGTCTGAGTCGTAGTTTGGAAAAAGAGACTCTAAATCGTCATTTGTATCTTCAATAGGGTTAATTTGAATTCTGGAAAGTGAATCAGCATTTGTGTTTTGTTTACCCTTTTTGTATACTATTTCGTAATCATATTCTTGAAGTTTTAAACGCCATCTAACTAGTTTTGAGTTAGGCTCTTTTATGGAAAATAGCCATTGTAGAGGCTTATGGTCAGTTACGATTTTAAATTTTTTGCCAAATAGATAGGGTCGGAAATATTTAGTTGCCCAAACTATAGCCAATAATTCTTTTTCTATTGTGCTATAATTTATTTCGGCTGGGTTTAATGTTCGAGAGGCGTAGCAAATAGGAAGATCGTTTCCTATAGGGCCTTGTGATAAGACAGCGCCGATCGCGTAATTAGATGCGTCCGTTGTTAGAATAAATTGTTTAGAAAAGTCGGGATGCTGTAGGATAGGGTCGTTCATTAAAAGATTTTTACAAGTATTGAAACTGTTTATAAACTCTGGAGTGTGACTAACTTGTACGTTTTTCTTTAGGCAATTAGTTAACGGTTTGGTTAATTTAGAAAAGTTCTTAATAAACTTTCTGTAATAACCAACAAGTCCGAGGAAAGATTTAATTTCCTTAGGGTTTTTGGGAATAGGGAATTTTCTGATAGCTTCGACCTTTTTGGGATTAGGTTTTATGCCTTCTGGTGTTATGACATGGCCTAAGAATTCGACTGTTTTACATAGGAATTCACATTTATCGAGCTGAATCTTGAGGTTGTGCTCGTCTAGGCGTTTGAAAACAGATTTTAAATTGGAAATATGTTCTTGAAGGGAAGTTGAATAAATAATTATGTCGTCCATATAAACGAGACAGATTTTTCCTTGAAGATCTTTCAATATATCATCCATGACACGTTGAAATGTTGCCGGGGCATTTTTTAAACCAAATGGCATTCGGAGGTATTCGTAATGTCCATTTTCGACATTAAAGGCTGTTTTTGGGATTGATTCAGGAGACATTTCGATTTGGTGAAAGCCTGACGCCAAATCTAAGGTAGTGAAATATTGGCTTCTGCCTAATTTATCTAGAATGTCAGAAATATTGGGAAGAGGGTATCTGTTATCAATGGTTTTTTCATTGATTTTACGGTAATCAATTACTAGGCGCCATTTTTGTTTACCTGAAGCGTCTGCTTTTTTGGGGACGATCCAGACTGGGGATGACCAAGGGCTAGAAGAAGGTCTAATAATGCCATCGTTTAGCATCTGAGAGATTTGTCTTTGAACTTCTTCTTTATGGACATGAGGGTATCGATATGATTTTGTATGGACGGGAATTTCGTCGGTCGTTTCAATTTTATGTTTGACACGGTTCGTGAAGGTAAGTTTGTCCGTAGGGCGATGTAATATGTTGGGGAATTGCTTAATTACTTTCTTTAATTCATTCTTTTCTTCATTGTTGAGGTGTTTTGATCTAATAAGATCGAAGTTGTCGTCGAAATGTTCGTTTGATGTATGTGGTCCTGAGAATGTTTGTTCTAAGTTAAATATTTCAAAATTTTGAGTATTTATTATTTGACCTTTTTCTTTTATGGAGTTGGAATCGAAATTGATAATTATGCTTTCTTCTGTTAAATTTCGGATTTCTAAATTGACTTGTCCGTTTTTTACTAACAAAAGAGATGCAGGAATATTTATTATACTGTTACTCATTTCGGGCATAAATATTTCAGTGCCTTCATTTAAATTAGTTAATATTTCTTTTAGAATGGTGGACATAGGAGGAACTTCAACCTTTTGATAAGAGAAGTCGTCTCGATAGTGAAGGGGAATTTCTATAAAATCATTAAATAATTTTTTATTAGTGATATCTATATTTAATTTTAGATTTCTTAGATCTTTGATCCCTAAAATACCGTCAAAATAGTCGTGAAAATTATATAGAATTACTTCTATATTTTCTCTAATATTAAATTCAGATAGGAGGGGAATATTAGCTTTATATTGTGTTTTCGTGTTACCTGTACATGTAGATAATACATGCTTCGAGTTAAATATTTTATCGGGGAAATATTGCTCTATCAAAATTGGTCTGATTAGTGATGTGTGACTTCCAGTATCTATTAAGAGTTTTGCAGGTGGGTTTTGCAATTCAATGTACGGAAGTGAATTTATTTGGAAAGTGTTTAGACTTAGGGCTGGTTGTTTTGTTGGGGGTCTAATTGAAAATTTTCATTTTCGAAATTTTGTTCGATGTATGCTTCATAATTTTCGAATTGTTCTGTTTCTTGAGGAAAATACTCGGATGAATATTCAAAGTTTTCGAGGCTTGCAGAATTGTTTTGTTCTGCGGAGTATTCGCCAATAGGGCTCTCGTCAATATAATTGATTTCGGTAAATGTTAGTGGGTTTTTATGGTGGTTGTTGGAAAAGTTGTGTTGGAATTTATTTGGGAAATTCCTAGATTGCATGGAAGGTATGCGACTGCTGGTTGACATTGGAGTAGGTTTCTCAGTGGGTTTGTGAGAATTTTCGCGTGAAAATACATTCTTAGGTTTTCCAAATACTTGCTGATTTGTTGGAAAATTGTGTTTCACAGGTCTAGTTTGAATATTTATGGGTTGGCTTGGAAATACTGGTTTTGGGGAAAATTGACTGTGACCATTAGAAAATTGGTTGAAGGGTATATGTGAATTTTGAGTGTGGTGCATTGTCATGTTTTGGGGTGCACTAAATGTTGGTTGTGTTGAATATGTGTGTTTTTGAATTGTTTGTCTTTGTTGTGGAGGTGGTAAATTTTGAAAGCGTGATGGTGTTCTTATGTTCATTTGTTGTTCTATTAAGGTATAATTTAGAACATGCGTGTTAGCTTCATCTAAAGTTTGCGGATTGTGTAACAAGAGAATGGTTCGCAATTCACTAGGTGAGTTGGTAATAAGAACGGTAATCGCATTTAATTCTGTTTGCTCGATTAATGCTGCTTTAGTGTTCTGATTTAGGTTAATTTCAGCGGAGATTTTAAGAGATATTTTAGTTTTTAAGCTTTGTAATCTCTCTAGAAAATCGAGAATGCTTTCGTTTCTATTTCTAGTCATAAAATTAAGTTGTTGCGCTAAAACATGCCGATTAATTTTATCGCCAAATTTCGTTCTTAATGCAATTTTCAAAAGTGTCCAATTGGTAATGTCTGGTTTACATAAAATATAATCACTAGCTTCGTCGGTTAATTTGGAGAAAATCGAAGCTGTTACAAATTCTTTTAGAGATTCGTCAGTTTGACCAGCATGATATCTGTTATAAAATTTATCAACTGAATTAATAAAGAATTCGAGATGTTCGCTTTTGCCGGAAAATGGCTTAATTGTATGGGCTATTTCTTTTGCAGCATTTATTGTTGCCATTGTAATGTTACTACTAGACAACTCGCTAATATTAGAATCTAGATTAATAGTTCTTAAATTTAAAATTAATTCGTTAATGCTTTGTTCAGTGTTTGACATGAAATTTTACTTAGAAGTCGACAAAAATAGATGTTTTTGCACAAGTAAGAAAACTTCGAAATATCGCACACAACAATTTTACAAAATATAAAGGGGTAGGAATAGGATAAATATCACTTACGTTCCTGCGTCTAGCTGGACGGTGACTTTGTTCCCTGCCTGTAGAGAGCGGATTTTTGCAACAAATGGTTGAAACCAACGGTCTTCAGGATTCTGGGCTTCGGAATCTGTAGTTCTACTGCTCAGGTGGCTCGGAAGACCTTTTGCAAATCGTACCGACTGCGCCAATTAAGTTCTTCACTCGCGAAATTACTTTTTTTAAAAGTTTATTAATACAAATATTATATTGGAACAGAGTAACTGCAACGAAAGTTGATAATTAACTGAACATTGTACAATATGTTTTGATCGTATTTATAATAGTAGTTGTTTACAATAATCTAATTTAATTACACTCTAAGATTAGGGCCTAATTGGGAACTGTGAATGATATGAATGGCGTAATTCAGTGGTTCCTCGTAGGTGGTCTCGTGGGTGGTCTACATAACTATAGATATGACTTGGTTTAGTCACTTCTTTTTATTATCTTCTTGATTAATGTTAAAACGGCATGGTCATATTTTCTGTAAGATTTATTGTGGCACCGAAATGAACAATGCCAAAAATACTTACAAAATGAAATCGCACAAAATAAGATCCACTTGTACCACAACGTTAAGCATATATTAAATGCACGTTTAGTTAAGGCTGTTCTGTTTATATATATTGCACGTTAAAGTACCTCAAAAAATGTTGGTTTTAAATAAAAAATTGCGTTTCCAGAATATATAGGGTATGTATCAAACTATATCAAGTGTGATATTTACTTATTTGGTTGCAGACTTATGCTGGTTTCACACTGAAGTGGCACATATTATATTATATATTTATCAACAATTATTGCTATCAGCAAATGTATAAGAACAGTGTTTCCGGACCCTTGTTTTTTAAATTTTAGCTATCATGGCTACGTGATGCAATTTATTTTTCGCTAATAGTTTTGCAGATACATATTCCAATCAGGTAGTACCATAGCCATTGTAATATAGATCCAAGAAACAACAACAAAAAAAGAAAATCAGTGAGCTATCTTTATAAGAAGCTACGAGTATGGAAGTCGTAAAAAGTTTTCGAAATTTCTTTATTCTCTTATTTTGGTTTTTATTTATTACTTCATCTCCTAGAGATATAAGTGCCTAAAGCGAATGAATAATGGAAATCGAGAAGTGAATATATACTATAGCAGCAATAGTCAAAAACTTGAAGTAAGTTGGTTATTTCTCAATGTATGGAACACCGAATGTTGATAGCCCTTGGCGAATAGTGTTAGGAGTTTAAATAGAAAAATCCTTTTGAGTTTGGATATGGCGCTAATAATGTTAATGAACATTGTAAGCAAACACTGTTAAATAACAATATCTGGTGTGGATCCGGCGTGACTGTTTTTTTACAAGATTATAAGATTGATTATTGTTCACACCCTAAAATTTTTTAAAAGATTTGTCGCAGGAAGTATTTTTTTTAGTTGCACTGACGATGTATATATAATGTTCTAGTCCTTAACTCAAAGTTGGTGTTGAATGAATGTTTATAAACAATAGCGTTTTTCGTATGTTAATCTGAAGATATATCGTTTAGAAAAATCTTTCTATGGAATGTTAAAAAACGCTAGCCTGAACCCATAAATATAGATTGCATTTTTATTTATAACTAACTGATATAAATCCTGCTTTATGTGTTTCATGTAGACGTTGCAAAAAACGAGAACTGCTTTTTGATTTAATAGAATCCATAAATCTTGGCTGCTAAGTAGCATTTTTTATTTGTCATGATGTTTTTCATCTATCTTTCTCTCTTCGCTAAAACTTTCGTTAGGCTTTTTGGTGTCTTGCTTATAAAAATACTTTAATGAAATTGTAGTTGATTGTAATGAAATCGCTATAATTTGGTGCAGCATAATTCAACGCTAACAGGCAATTTATGTTTACTAATTACCAACATTCATATCCATGGATATATCATGATCTTAATAATTGAAATGTCATTTTGCCCTAGTACATTTTAATGGCAAATTAAAATGAGTGTAATCTAGTGTGAGATAATCTATCTAAGCTACTAGCTATTTTACCTGATCTTTACTTTTTCCCTAATTTTGACATATGTTCTTCCTTCCACTGCTTTCTTTTCATTGGTATATTTAAAATACTTTTTGCATGCTTCTAATTTTAAGTTTGCTTTGCTTTTGATGTTTCTAACATTTGTTTTTCTTTTCTTTTCAGGATATTACAAAGGTGAGTAGAAAATAACTTTTAGTGTACTTACATCATAGATATATAATAATTTACAAATGATTTTTAATTATCCTAGTTAAAGGTTTCTTTCGACAGGTAAAGATGTTTGCCAATCAATCCACTTTGTCAGTTTGTAGGGCAGAATTTTAAGGTAAAATTTTCGCTATAAATTGTGCAAATCGATTTTATATTCGAGAGTTTTCATTTTCAACTTATGTCTGTTTCCAATTTAAATGGCTTTAATACGGTTATTATACTTTCACCATACTCTAAAATTAAGAACAAAGGGCGCTCAAAGTATAAATAATCATAACTAACCATAGTTAATGTATACCAGTCAAGCAGCAAAAGCAGCAACGTGTAGAGCATGCACTTTTATGATTATGAAAGTAATCACAAATAGGATCCAGTTAGCTGACTTTTTTACCAACTCTTACGTTAGTTATTTTCTCCAATTCGGCTAGTTACAGTGGCACAATTACACCCCATGAGTGAGCATCCAGTTGCGCTCCAGATTTTCATAGGTGGCAAAAGCTGCATCGAAACATTTTTAGTAATTTTTAATGGGTCGATAATTTTTAAATTCTATGTTTTTTCTGACAATTGCTGATTAATAGGATGTTAGTGTATTAAACTTTATTTTGTATTTTATAATGCAAAGGCTGTGAAATAAATTGCTGGACAATTCAAGTGCGGACCAGGCCGGAGCGTTCGATAGTTAGCTACCGAAGGCTCCGACCAAGCGAATTTTTATGTTAAATCTGCAGTCAAATATTTTACAAACGTATAAAGATACTCATGCGCACTTTACCGGATTTATAAGATAATTTAATTCTGAACCAGCCTGTTTTCTAGAAGTTTTTTGACTTGAAATATCGTAGTGTCTACAGGGTATAAAATAGAAGTGTGTTTTATTTAACTAAAACTGGATTTCATTAAAAAAATAATAATTATTTATTTAAAAGGCAATTTTTTGATATCTTGTTTATAAAGGAATACTGACTTCTCAAATTTTGTAAAGCTATCTTCTTTTATGAAATTTCGAATTTAGTACTAACTGTATTTTGTAAGCGCATATTTTCGTAGGTGGCTGACACCCTTAAGATCTGCCTGCCCACTTTGCGATTCTTGAATGGATGCATATCGATTATGGGTGCATTATTGATTACCACATAATTTACAATTATTTGACCTTCAATTTCAACAGTTCCTAAAAGCAAAACGTGGTCAATTCCAGATAAGATATTTGCTGATCATCTTAATGCACCTTAACTGAAAAAATATATGGTTTATACCAGAGTGTCATGCTTTCCGTCCTCTGCATCCGAGTCTGCATCCAAAGTTTTATACAGCAAACTTGTAATCAATAATCTCGATGCATATACATATATTGAAAAATTTTGGTACCGTGATAAAATACGTAGGTATGTATGCTCAATCTTCTAATGCGCTTAGCCTATGCCACAGTGGTTTTCTGGTATACTAATATGTTTGATGTGTCATATTCTGGTGTAAAGCAGTGCATATTCGGATATAAACACTAAATTAGATTTTCAATAAAAGTGATATTTTTGTATTTTTAAACATAAGTCTCAGGAATAGTGTGTCGAGTTTTTATCTTTAGAACTACCTACTTAATTTGAGTAGGTAAGTTCTAATCGTAAGGCAAACATATCCAAATTCTAAAATGTCATTAATCATATTGAGAACGTTTTTTGGGGTAAAAATTGGAGTTGATTGGGTAGGAATGTTAGTGTTAATAATTAATGGTTCTGGTTTAGCAGTTTCTAAAAGCTCTTTACTATAGGCTCCATAAAAATAGATTACATTTTTTTTAACTTATTTTTCTTGTAAATATGTAGTAATTTAAAAGTCCCATTTTTAGTGTGATATTGCAACTTCATTTCGTCAAGGTATCTATTTGGTATAAGTGGTATATTCCCCTAATACTGCCGCAAAAATAAACTTGAAATACTTGAAATAATCGACTAAGCACCAACACCAATTATACCGAGTTGTGCAGGCAAAATTTGCTTGGTGCGTGAACATTAATTCATCGAAACATTAAAAAGTAATCGATTAGCTTCTTAAAACCGATCCGTTCGAAATGGTTAATTTTGGATATTCATACGCCTTTCTAGTGAAAAAAATTATACGTTAAAAAGCTAACGTTTCCGGGGCATTGCCAAATCTCTCTGGAGTAACTCGCAACCGGTCCCCGATGAGTGAACGCGCGTTCATTTCGGTCGTTTCGCTTTCTCCGTAGCCCAAGCACCGCGTTCGCACTTCATTCAGAATGATTTTTATATACCGTTTCCATTTTATATTCTCTTTGCTGCACGTAAAAATTGTCCGCTTAATCAATTTATTGGCCGTTTGCCATCATTTAGATTCAATTGATGAAACGGATTTGTTTCCGCCAATAATAATTTTTAGATACTAATCCAACTGGTTTTGTTTAAATTTTTCTTTGTTTCATGGTTTCACGTTATTGCTGGGGCTTGATTGTCGCAATTTGAATGCTTTGTGCTTGATTCTGGTCTAGTTACCTATAATAGTAGGTGCGCACGATATACAAGAGACTATAAATGGCGAATTTTGAAGGGATTTAACCGAGCTGTCACAATTTGCCGTAAAAAAAAAACAGCTAACACCAAAATGTCACTTTTAGATACTCAATTGTGTTTTCTAAAGAGAACATCTTGTTTATTCTTCTTTATATTACATGTCAAGTTTCAAAAGTAGGTATTTAAATTTGAAAACAGGATGTTTGCATAGTACCTATATATAATGAAAGTATTAAGTTTATAAATATATCCTAATATTTTTGGATATTAAGCTTTTGCTTTCATTAAAAGATGATTGAATGATGTAGAAAAATTTCAAATGAATCCTGAAAATTATCTTATATTTTTTTTATCATATATCATTCTGTTGTGAAAAGTCACACCAATTTTATTTATTAATATGCTCTTTGAAAATAATAATATTATTTTTCCCTTAAAAATATTCTCGAGTGTTATGAAATCTATAAAACCTCTTATTTATTAATGTGTTTATCTGGAGCCTTGGGTCGCTTTGACCGTGTTCGAATTCCAGTATGGTTTGTTTAGTTGCACTTTTTTCTACTCTCTATGTGTTGATGTGTTAATTGTTCTTTATGGATACGAAGTAAGTGCGTGGGAAAAGGTAACCAAATAAAAATTTAGTTAGTTAGTAAAAGCTACGTAAGGCCCGTAAGGGCTACGGGCTCTCGAGCCTATAGTTGCTCTGCCTCTTTTTATAATGCGATAATAACAAAATAGCCTTTCAGCCTTTTGTTGCTCTGCTCTGATATTACGCTCTAAAGTCGCATCTCTGAAGCCCTAAAATACTATGTTAAAGTTCTCTCTGCTATTTTTGTATTGCTGTGATTTTACTTAACTGTAATCGCGAAAGTTGGAAGAAGATTTGATAGTCAAAGTGTATTTTGACCGCTCACAAACAGTTCTCTAGATGGTTGTTTGTTAAGAAGTGAGAAGTAGTGGTGAGACGCGTAGTGATCAGACTGATTGGTGAATAATTTAAGATAGTTTGTAACGCATTGGTGTAGATATTTGACACTAAGTGTGTCGGAATAAAAGTACCTAGATTTTAGTATAAACATTTGACCAGTTCATAGCAACCCTTAAATTTTCTTTTGTACATTGTACATAGAAATCTTTATCAACTTACATTAAAATTAATCAAATTTTAACTTTGGTGTTTAATGTGGATTAATGTAACTTTTCCTGAGACAATAAATTCAGCCTATGGCTATGGTCCTTAGAGCATCTAACTAGAAGCAGTTACGCGGTTCTATTATATAACCCAAGTGTTATGTCCCCTTTTGTGGTGGAGTGAGAAGCAGCATCCACTCTCCTTCAATATCTTGGAAAAATATTTTTCAGTAATTTATTATATATGCATTCTTTTAGATCATAGCTTTAAGGTAATCTCATATATTGTATAATATATAATGTGACCAAAAGAAGATCTAATATATTTCCACATGGCGACCAGTTTTATTATTTTAGGAAATTGCTTGAAAACCCAGGGGTATAGTGTAAAATTTAGATAAAGCTATATTTTTACTCTGCTTTTTTCATCAGAACCCTTGATTGATCCTCAAATAAACAACATGAACCATGCGTTTATAAGCCAGGATCAAAAAACCCGAGGTGACTCACAAGTGTGAAACCGCATTAAGGGATAACCCATTATAATAAACTGTAATAAAAGTTTTGATTGAACCTAAATCCGACGTCAAAGTAGTCAAATGATAGTTACAAGCTTTCTGTTGCTTCAAATTGAATTTTTTTGATTTACAAAAAAAATTAGCGGAAAAATAAGAGCAAGCTTATAATATGTGTTTAATTTTGATATAACTAAAATAATAACATGGTGTCCTATTCCAAAATACAACTAATTGTCAAAAAAACGATATTCCGATACTCATTTGTTACTTTTGACAATAAATTTTGATAGTTTAGGTTATATCCTTTCACTCTTCAAATTTGAAGCTTTTTTCAGTTATTCAAATAAAAGCTGTAGGTGTACTCCAAAACATATGAAAAAAATCCCGTACTGAGTATGTAAGATTAAAAGGAAACATTGCGAGATTTGCTTTACTACACAACTGTTTATACTTTAAATTTATCAAAACGATCTGAGCAAAATCTATAGGAACCAGTTTGTGCTCACGAGCGTTATCACCAGATATTTAGTTAGATTATGTATCAGATGATCTTAACCTAAATCGTCTTTAACTAATTTCCATCAAAGGTAACTGCATTATTATTTCCTATTATTATTGTGTATGATGATTATCCAAATTCAGCTTGAAGTATTTCTGTGCTCTCAAAATCTGTGTTTGTACGTACGCATTATCTCGCATTGTGAATCTCTGATACATTGGGTTCTGTATAAAACTGTTTCTTGTCTCGACTCATGACTGCATGTGAGACCTTAGTTGACTGTTTTTGTTATTGATATCTCTTTCTATCAGTTTTCCAAAATTTGGCGCTACTATGCAAGCTAAGGGGCAGATCTTCAGAAATGGTGTTGGTTTTAAGCAGTCAGGTATAACACATTCGGTATCATTCTGAATTAGATTAACTTGCTGTGTCGTTGTGTGGAAGAATGCTTCCCGTAAATAATAAACTCTAAATTCTCAAACCGCAAACTCAAAACTGAATGAGCTCGAACATCGAACACACATCCCAAGTAAGGAGCGAAAAGTGACAAAGCAAACTGGCAATGCCTATTCGGTGCAATGTAGGCAATTCTATTATAGCATTATTATCTCAATAAACCAAGCTCGCCACCTCAAACTAATTTCTACGAAAGATTCATCTGGTCTATGGTAACTATGAAGCAAAATACCTAAGGTTTACCCTCCTCACCCTGCTGGCTTCCTGAAATTGCAGGGCCTTATCCATGGAATCTTCTGAAATTGCGTTTTAAAATATGTGATAGTGTATGGGCGCAAGTCAAAAAATGAAGGATCCCCATGGTACTTTTTGAGTGCTTGCAAAGTTTGGTCATTTTCGGTGATAAAGAAAAATTTAAAAAACCGCAAAATTGCACAAAATTTCAGGATTAATGGAACCCATTATTTATTGTTGAGGATATGTGTACTTCAATTTTTGAAGAGTGTGCCGTAGAAATACGTATCCAATCTTATTTTTAAATAATTGAACAGTACGACAATACGACATAAACTAAACAGGGTGGGTCGTCAGGATCACTGTCTGAGTGGATATCTGCAGCATTTCCACAGCTCATATTTAAACATATATCTCCACACGAATCCCCTTCTTAGATACCCTTACAATTTGTTACACAAAAGATCTCACACCGACAAAAAATTAACTTTAGAATATTTTCAGGAGCATGTGGTTTTAAAGTCAAGATCGGAAAAATCCTGATTCCTTCGAGATACTCTCCCCATTGAGTTGGCGGTAGATTGTTTCCAAGCCATTGTTGGACTTGAAAAAAAATTGTAGTGCTCGTTTTGACTTATGTACCCTAGTAACACCAGATCGTCGCCTGACGGTCGAAATTGGTCGAGTAACGAACAGGCGACGATGTCGTGCTACTAGGGTATGTGATTATTGTACTTGATATCTCATTAGCAACTTTTACCTGATAATAGGTTAGGAGTGCATGCTGAAATAAGGAGGCGAATGTTGGAGGTAACATCGCCAAATCAAAGGATGCAGTTGCCGGTTGCTTGCTCTGTGGTTCTCCTCTCCTGCTCCTGTATTTTAGTGCTTGGACGGTCACTGCTGTACCCGTCAAAAACAACTTTTCCCCCAGGGTAATGGCGCTTAGAATATAATCCATAAAGCGAACACAGGTCAGCATAGGTGCTGGGGCGAAGCCAGATGATTGCGTGCATAAAAACCCACCGTCCATACCATAGTTGAATTCTTTTTCAGATTTTGTGTTTAAACAGCACAGCAAATTTCGATTTTACTGCCTTTCTCATCTTGATTGCATCAAACAGTGCAGGGAGAGTCGGCGAGAATTCATGCGTAAGTAAAAAGGTAAAGTTAATATAATGGGTGAAATATTTGTAAAAAATCTCACCTATACGGCATAGGTGAAATATTTCAAGGTAATTTGCTCATTGATAAATTACTAACTTACTCAAAAAAGTGCGATAAATCTGGGTATTTTTTCAGACACACAGTATTCTGTGGGATAGCTGATTGGTGTTTACAGGGATGATCTCATTCTGGACTAGAACAACACCCTTCATGGTAGACAAGGGAATGACCTTGTTTTTCTTTGATATTGTACCGTCCCCAGAAAATTGCCCTCTATGCTTTTCATGCCATTCTGTCCAACTTCCCTCGCCTGATTGCAGTTTACGTTCTCATTAGCTACAGTCTACAGTTCCAGTCAACAACGAGTACAGAGCATTATAAGGATCAAACGAATAGCGAGATCTAAACCATACAAGAAGCTGGCTTGCATGATCTGAGTCAGATTTGCGAGACTCTAGACAGTCTCGCAAATCTACATGCTCCAGATAATAAAAGAAATTATTTGAGCATTAAATCGTGCCGAATGATAGGTTGATAGTTTTTTTTACTTCAATAAAATTGTTACCTGCTCAGAATTTTGACTCTCCAACCCACAGAGGGCCTCCATGTCATTATAGAGTGTTACGCATCCTGGAAAGGAATGCCCCTAATGTGCGAGAGTGCTTTCTGTGATCACTTCTTGCTCTATCACCTGACCATGCCAGTTTCCAAAAACTTTACGGCGTATGCTAAATAAACCCCCTTCTGCACATTTATGGAAAGCATTGGTCCCCATACTTTTCTCCAAATTCACACTTATCGTCCCTTGAAGCAGATATTCACCACACAGAATGCACTCCATCTGGTCACTAACACATAAGAAAAGCTCATTGTTGAGACATGTAGAGATGGCGGCTCCGGCGCGCCTGTAAGTAGAAATAGCGAGACGGGAAGGAGGGGGTGGATGATGACCTCGGTGATGACACAACGATGCAAGGCGCAAGGTGGATGCCGGTGGACGCCTAGGCGACACAGTCGTCCTACTTCTAATTTGCGCTCATATTTCACATGTATAATATGCTTAAAAATGCAAGTTCAGTGGATTCCAGAGATAAGACCCTGAAATTCCAGGAAGCCCGCAGGGTAAACCTTAGGTATTTTGTTTGGTAGTTACCACGGACCTTGTGAACCGAAAACCGTCGAGAAACCTTTCGTAGAGATTAGTTTCAAGTTTTGAGGATTTTTTACCCTATTTTACTGCGCTGTATTATTCCATCTCTCTCTTACTTAGGTCGGTCATGCGCGCAAGACGGGCCAGGCCGGAGTATGTAGTTTTGACAACAAAGCCATGTCGCTTAATTGTATCAAGATGCAGTTCTTATTACATAGATTAGACAGTGTTAGGAAAAATTACCGGAACGATCTAATAACAGGAAAACTACTAAAGATACAGCTTTGAAATATTGGTTCCTGGGAACCTATCGATAGCTGTCAATAACAACTTAATTTCTTTAAATGGCAACAAATGCAAAGTTTCTTATGAGTCAACTGCATTTGATTCATTATTTATAACCATAGATTCTATCCGTTTCCGAGATATTCAGTTTAATGATAAAATACTGGAACGCTTCGATGGCGTGAAAGTGCTAAAGATAAAATTATGACATTTTAATAAGTTGCTCCAGTAACTAGGTAGGTTTTTTAGCAAGTATAATTTCCAACTTCGAATGCATTGATTTTCTTCATATCATTATAACCCTTTTCGCAATATTAAATATTCAAATAATGTATGAAAATGAAAAATTCACACATATTTTATGTTATAAGTACACGGAATTTTGCCAACGACTTCGTGAGACGGCAATGTTGTAAAATACCAACGAGAAAGATTTAAGAAAAATCAGTGTTTTTAAACATTGTTTTTTCGTATGAAGCAACCTTTTTGTTATTAATTATAATAGATCACCTCGATAGACTCCCAGGAACTAACAAATTAATTGACCAAAATTTCATAAATTTATCTTTAGCATTATCCACGCTATCAAAACTTTCCGGTATTTTATCCTTGAAGTCATTCATTATCTCAGAATAGATAGCAATTTCGTCAAAAATCTAGGGTTAAAAATAGTTTGGGTTAGTTGATCAAATGTAGTTAATTCATAAGAAAATTTACATAGGGTGCACTTTAAAAAAATTAACTTATAAATGACAGGTGTCAATTTACTGCCTTGGTAGATCGGCGAGAATAGACCGTTCCAGTAATTACTTAGATCCCATAAATAACAAGTGCCACCATATTAGATACAAACATGCTATCATATTGCAAATAAAAGACAAATTGTTACACTTCCTCAAATTAGGAATTTGATGGAATATATTTCACCTGTTCGCGACCGCCTCGCATTCCATGAGAAGGTGTTCCGTGGTTTCCTCCCCCACCTCACAGAACCGGCAACTCTCCTCGTTTTCAATTTTTATTCTCTCCAAGTGCCTTTTCAACTGAGAGTAGAAAGCCGGCGAGGATGCGGAGATTGTTGTTACTCAGTGTTATATGGTGTTTTGATCTTCCTGGGTGAGGGAGCCCTAGAAACGTTATTGACTGCCTTAACCCTGAAAGGCGTTCCCATAGACTAAACCATTTGGTTCGCTATTCTTTCCTGAATTCTTCCTTGTAGGTGTGCGTATCTATGCCACAGAAATGTTCCGGTCCTAAAAGCGGAGTTTGTACTCCTCTTTTGCCATTTGATCTGCTTTTTTCGTTGCCTTCTAGCCTAGCGTGTCGTGGTATCCATTGAAGGGATAATTTTTAAATCTTGCCTAGTTCGTTTAGCCTATCTAGGCATTCCCATACCATTCTGGAGCTGATTGTTGTTGACCTCAGGGTTTTGATGGCTGCTTGACTGTCTCAGAAGATGGCAATCTCGTTATAGTTTCTCTCGAGGTTGAACCGCACATTTTCCTATGGCGTTAATTTCCGCCTGCAATATATCCGGGTCTTTTCTCATTGCTTAGGAGAATTTGGTTCCTGGCCCAAATACTCCAGCTCCGGTCCCTTGTCCAGTTCTTGTACCGTATGTATACCATTTTATGGCACTTTGCTGCGATGTGAGAATGCTATATATTAAATCACTTCTATCAAACACAACCTCTCTATAATCTCTCTATAAGAAGTAGAAAATGGTATATTTTTTATAAATTGTGTATTCAAAATTACTATTTCAGTTCATTAATGACACTTCAAAAATTAGGCCTTTCTGATAAATCATAATATAATTTGCAGCAACAATTTACACGTATATACTTATCTCCTAAACACCAAAACTGTACTAAAATAACCACTTCGTACAAGTGATTTAAGTGCTAAAATAGAAAAGTTGAATCAGCTGATACCCATTTGAGAATCGATAAGTAACGACAA
Organism: Pissodes strobi; assembly: GCA_016904865.1. Lineage (NCBI taxonomy): Eukaryota > Metazoa > Arthropoda > Insecta > Coleoptera > Curculionidae > Pissodes > Pissodes strobi. The sequence goes on from MU181944.1 coordinate 944,139, forward strand.
TTAAGAAAAATATATAATATGAAATACTAGACATATTTCAACGTCTTTACGCGCACGAGAATTTTTCCTTATTTACAGAACAAATTGTATACATGGATTGACATTTAAAAGGTCCAATTTGATAGTGAACCTGTCAAGTTCAAGAGTCAACTTCACCTCTATAAAAAGCACTAAAATATGAAAATCGGAAACACAGCCTGGTCTTTTAAAAAATAATCCTGCATATATTTTGCAATATATCTTCTGGTATTTCCTACTACCTAAGGCTTAATTAGGTCTGCACTGTAATATTTTCTCAGTAGACATTGTGAAACCATCAAAACACAGTATTATTATCTTTTCAGAACTTGTTAGATACACCATACAAAATAATACGTACATGACTTAATGAAAAGCAGGAATAATTACAGAATATCTCTAATCTAAAGTAAGATCTAAACTTGATCCTCCTTAAATAACGATAAATGAAATTTATTGCCCCTCGTTATACTATAAAACTCGTAAATATGTACAAACTGGTAAGACCAGAGCCTGCTTACATTTATATGAATTTTAATGAAATAATGTTATTAAAGCTGATTGTATAATGCGATGTGCGACGCCTCTTATGGTACTTTAATTATATGGTATATCAGTTGTTTACTCCTAATATGAGTGTTTAAATTGAATTAAATGCTGCTAGATAAAATCCAGACAGTGTAAATGTCTTGCGTCACGCAAAAAGTAGCTCGTTCATCGAGAGCTTTTCACTCCACTTTTCATTCAGCATATAGATCACGTCTTTAAACTAGTTTAAGTTTCATATCTGACCGAGCTTCGTTATTTCTAGAGTAAACAGTAAACAATTTGATTTTTTTTCTAGATTTTATTACAGAATTATTATTGTTCATCTGTTGGTTCCCAAATAATTTTGGCAAAGTAAATAAGCAGTGGTTGTTGAGTAGTATTCGTATCATCTAAAAAGTAATTTTTTGACTATTTTGTCACCAAACAAAAAAAATTATTATCAGTCTTGTGAACTTCCTTAGATTCTGAATTACAGAACCAAAACATAAAATGAAAATAAGAAAACATGATAAATATAATACGAGATTCCTGGTGAATATTATAAATAATATGTAGGTGAAACTTAGGCCATTAAACTAAATGACTCAAAGGAACTTATTTTAACAATACATTTGATATTAATCATAATTATGATACACTGATGGAATCATTTGAGTAAAAATTATGTGCATACATTTTATCATTCTTGAAGGTGTGCAACAGTTTAAATAATAGGCATTTAATTAATATGATTGTAATTTTTTTTCTGTAAACGAAATCAAATTAAGTAATATATTCCAATCTAACTTCTCTAATAATTAGTAGGTGATGTTCAAAAACACAAGTAAAAATAAACTTAATTAACAAGGCCAACAGAAAATTATGATTCATATACAATAATAAAAATACATTAGTTATATTTATAACACCAAATATATATATATATATTTATATATATATACATCACCTACTAATTATTAGAG
>MU181944.1:951028-961337 GCA_016904865.1 Pissodes strobi
ATATATATATATGTATGTATGTAGAATTTTTAACACGATCGTGCTTAGGAGACTGGAATTTCCATTAAGATAAATTTAATTCAGTATATCACTATGCACCTTCCCTAACTAATATGTAATTTTAAGGCGTGTAATGTATGCCAAGAAGGCTATATAACTGGTATATTTACTATATTTATATTAGATATTAACTACCTTTATGTACTAACGCAGCCAAAATCAGTATGAGTGCTATTTCAACTCAGTTTCACAGATTACACTTTGCTCACTAAACCATCAACATGTTCACGCTACAAACTTGTCATCGTGGTACTAGAATAAAAATGCATTTACAACAGGATCTTTGTACCTCCATTCAATACCTTTTCGTTATTCTAGGAACGAAACTTTCTCTTGCTAAAAAAGCGTTTGTGACTGTTTTAACTGATATCTTTTCGGGTCAGTTTTTGAGTGAAATACCTTGTGGGATAGTTAACTGTTATTCAAAGCAGGAAGTTAAGCTTTAACAACATATAGGGCACTAAATTAAGGTATTTTTGTTACGGAAATATCAACGTTAAGTTTGTGACGCAGAAGCCAATCTGAATCAAGATGAAATAAAAAAATGGTGTCTAGTTGCATTAGATAAGATAATATATCCAACAAAAATAATTTCATCAACTATTGTCGCAATATAATTTAAACTAATTTCAGATTATGGATTTATAATTACAATTATGTTCATTCGAAAGCGTTAATTTTTATATTGTCTTTAAGCGAATTCCTCAATATTTAATAAATATATTGATATGTATGTACCAATTTCCCATGTCCCGAACGTAAAAAAAGCTTTATAACAAAAATGCAAATCGGTGGTAATTAGCAAAAGATCAGGCTTGCGTGAGGCCCTAAAAATTTTAGAGTAAAAAATTCGTTCAGTCTCGATTATATACTTAATGATTTAGCAGCTAGATTTTACACAATATTTTACACTATATACCACAGATTCCTATGTAATATGTGACTATACACTATATCCTTTAACTCTTTGATTCCGAAAAGTAAAATGAATATTATTTTAAGGCCATGACCTGAAATAAAAAATAACTTTAATAATGATGCAGTCTCATTTTCCTAATTTAAAAACGTAGATACTTATTGCAATAATTTCGTCCATTCATTCTCAACGTTATCTACTAAATTAGACGAGACCTGATTATTAAAAAAATAAACAATACTGTCTGAAGTCATTAGGGAAAGATGCGTATCGCTAATCTTACGCATAGCAATTTACCATTCTGTACTCCTTAATTTTTTTTTTTTGAAAATAGGATACATGAATCAATTACATCAAGTTATTTATTTATTTATTTATTTATTTATTTATTTACGCTGCCTACCTTACAGGTTATAAAAACCCAATTACAAGGCAGGAAGGACATAATGACAATAATTACAAAAAAATATAGAATAAAAATAATAAAGGGAAGTCCAGATTTGACTTAACCTACCAGAGGAAAAAATATACCTACAGTAAAAGTAACAGAAACTAATAACTCAAAAAAAAACGTTAAAAAACATTTAATATTAAAAAATAATTAAGACAGAAAAAAAAACGATTACATAAAAATTATACTAAGCATTATTCAAGACGAAAATGAGAAAGTTTTTCAATGCTTCAAAATGCGACGAAGACACTCTGTAGAAATATTAAATAAGTCGATGTTACATTCATGGTTTTGCATGCTACACATTACATAAAGCGGTGAGAATTTTATGATATTAGTTCTGGCAGTAGGTAGATAAAATAAGTTCTGATATCGACTGCTTACACGCGGAACACTAAAATTCAGCCTTGAAAGGATATTGGGACAATCTAAATTATTATTTAACAACTTGGACAAAGTAACAATAGTGAAATAGTCCCTTCGAGATTTTAAAGAAGAAAAATTTTATCTACCAAGTAAATCATCATGCGGAAAACCTTGAATAGGATAGTGTCCATCACACTTAAAACAGATATATTTTAAAAATTTACGTTGAACTCTCTCCAATCTATCAATACATAGATTATATCCAGGAGACCAGACTACGCAGGCATACTCGAATTTAGAACGAACATAAGAAAAATATAGCGACTTGATTGCATCCGTGGTGTTGAAGTTTCTAGTGCATCTTAGAATGAAACCATAAGCCTTAGATGCTTCCGAAATAATGGTATCGATGTGGGAAGAAAAGGAAAATCAAAAATGACACCAAGGTCTCTAAATGTGTTTACGCGACAAACCGGACTATCATTTAATAAGTATTGAAAAGTAATTGGTAATAACTTAGTGGTGAAAGACATAACGTTACACTTTGCCACGTTGAGCTGTAGCCTGTTTTCTAAACACCATTCGCTAATTAGATTAAGGTTAGATTGCAGTCGCACACAGTCATTCCAAGTTTTTATTTTCATATATAATTTTACATCATCCGCATAAATTAAATAATTAATGTCAAGTTTAGACCCAATGTCATTAATAAAGTAATTAAAGAGAAGGGGGCCCAGTACAGAACCCTGCGGGACGCCAGAATTCGCTACGTATTGATAGGATTTTAAGCCACACACCTCCACATATTGCATACGATTACTCAAATATGAATAAAAAAATTCGACCAGTGCATCAGAAAAACCAAATCTAGCTAATTTGTGGAGTAGGATACGATGATCTAGTTGGTCAAATGCTTTTGTAAAGTCCAAATAAATGACATCCGTCTGATATTAGTGATATTCGTCATCTATTGCCTCCGCGATATCCTGAGTAACAATTAAAAGATTTGTTGTTGTAGACCTGCTTTTATAAAAACCGTGCTGTTCCGGCACTATTAAATTTTTAGTTAAAGGAAACATATGGTCATGAAGTAAAAATTCAAGTATCTTGGAGAAATTACAGATTATTAATACCGGCCTATAGTTAACTACATCCGATCTGTCGCCCTTCTTAAACAAATGACAAACTTTCGATGTTTTCCATATAGTAGGAACGGATTTCGTGCGCAAGCATAAGTTAAATAATATCTGAAGAGGTTTCGCGAGAACAAACCTACAATCCCTTATAAGAAATGCGGGTATAGATTCCGGTCCTGTCGTGAATCTAGGCTTCAGATTTTTTATTGCATTAATGACTTCCTATTCCGAAAAATATGATATGTCTATAACAGGTGTGCAAAACACTTCGTTATCTGTATTAATATTAAGACAGCCATAAGAAGAAAATGACTGTTTGAAAAAACCAGCGAACGAATCCAAAATACCAGGCACATTATCCACAGTTGTTCCTTTATAACACATGCTCTTTGGAAGACCCTTTAGTTCTCTTTTATTTCTGACAAAATTCCAGAACAATTTAGGATCTCTTTTAATATCCTGTTCAGGTTTTTGAATATATTGCTTATATGATCTCGAAACATCCGCCTTAATTTGACTTCTAAGAACTTTAAACTTATCCAAATCCTGAGTGTTTCCATACTTTTTAAATTTTTTGAAAAAAATACTCTTTTGTTTTAAGTTAACTATAATGTCACGTGAGAACCAGGGAGGATAATTTCTTTTAGGAATCTTACCATACTTAGGCACGAAACTATCAATTGTTTGGATTACTTTATTGTAAAAAATATCGGAAGCCAGCTTCAATCGATTTTGTAGCTTCCAAAGAGGACCAATCGAGAGATAATAGGGTATTATATAATCCAAGAAAATTTGCCTTTCGAAACTTATATCTATCTTGAAGGTCCAGATGGAACTGAACAGCACGACGTGTTATTTAGCATATCAACAGTTTTAGTTCTAAGTCCACGCGTATTCTGATAGTTAACTGAAAGATGATGGAACTGTGCATGCTCAAAGGTGAAAGATGATACGTTGGAAGGTGGGGCCAATGTCATGGTGGGAATAATAAAAGAAGATGAGTTATTTAATTGCTATTGGCCCAATATATTGGCGCGAAGTTTCGCACATTCATTTTTATAAGCAGAACACTTGGTAATATCCCAAGCAGCATGGGAGGTGTCAACAACAGTGTTGCCACGATTAGACATATTAAAATTTACACAATTAGAACAATTTAAAATTTGAGAATTACAATCTTTAACACTATGATATTTACCACATCTAGGGCAACAAAAAGTTTTAGAACAACTTTTAGATGAATGGTTGTACTCGTTACAGTTGTAACAGCGACTTACTTCAACCGCATCGAATACAGAACATGCATCATAACCAATAAATACATTACCCACCTTTAAAATTCTTTCATATGTAACTCTATCCAGTTTATAACAGCATGAAAAACTTTCCCATTTTTTTTGTTTTACAAATTTTTATTACCTCACATGAGGAATCAATCAAAAGGATCTGTATTTAATTGTCGTAATATTGACAGTAAACTTTCCTCAGCATAACACTCCGAAAAGCCAACGATAACAGCGTGGATCTCCCGCAACTCATAAGTTCCGGCTAGCTTCAGTTCGGCTAACTCCCTGAACTTCTTATTTTCCTCTGAATTTTTGCAACTTACTAAGATGGATTCATTGGTTACAGATTTGACTTTAGCCAAACGTAGGTTTAATTCAGTGGGATCAATTTGATCCGTCATGTCTTGCTTCGTTTTTTCGGCACTCTGAGATTGATTTTTGGGAACGACAAGTACTGCAGGTTGTGTATTATTTCTGACGATGAACGCATAACTAGAAGGTTGATAGGGCACGCTACTACTTCGGCTGAAACTCAATACCTTTTCTAATATGACCGAGGATAGGTAAGTTCTTAATCAACTGTTTTAAGCTGACCTGGTCGATAGATACGCATCTAGACACACTTCCAAGATAAACCACTAACCTCTGATATCAAATTGGCAAGATCGACGGACTTGTGAATACAAGCGATATGGGAAGCATTTTTGCACTCACTACTGCACAGTTTTTTGCGAGATGTTATTATCTCCTTGCAAAAAACACAGTTAGTCATTTTAACAAGTGGAAAAGGTTAATTAAGGACATTAAAATACAGACAATTCGTTCACCAGAACAAGCAAATATCTTCACTATCGGATTGAGTGACCCGAGAAATATGTATATGCCGACTTTTGTCCGAAACTGTAAAGTTTATCGGTACGAAACGTGAATTATTTACCGAGCAAAAATTTTAACGTCGTCTTTCAATGCTTCACGTCTTAACTTAAGTTATTGTGACAAAGAGTTGAAAACCAGTTCGCAATACATGGGAAGATATTTTATTAGAATTTTATTTTTTTTTCTCAGGAAATTGGTTTTTCACATCTGGTAACTTTAAAAATAATTTTTAAATTATTTATAACATGACCAGTAGAATCGATGTAACAAGCCAGAACCACTACTGAAAATTACCGTCTCATGTACGGTTTTCATGGTCATATAATATATGGATTTTCTATACAACTATGGCCAATGTAATCTTACCAAATGAATTCTCTCTTTAATGTGCTTTTCAATTCTTTCTCATTACGAGTTTTGTCTAATCACACATTTCTGTTTTTTGAAAGCAATAGCTTTTAGACCTTAAAAATTACCTCATTTGGGTCGAAATATATCCGTTTACGTCAACCGATCACAAAGACTTCCAAATGATTTTTCCCAAATGTTGATTGAATATTTCCTTGCGCATATCCAAACAATATTTCGTATTTGTGCATTGGAACATAGGCTCTAGCTATGAATTTTTAACACAAAATAAAATAATTTAAATGGCAATTTAAACTATTATAAAAACTTATAATAATAGTTGCAGATTTAGACTGAGGATTAACTTTAATTTAAAGTTTAAACTTAATCTAACAATTAATCAAATTTGCTACTTCAAACAGTCAACTATTATTAATTACAAGTTTGACTAGGCAATTATTTACAACTGTAAGTTAAACTAAAAATCATTAAATATAATTATAATTAATTACAATTATTGAAATGACAATAATAATATTCTTATCTATAATTGCAAGTTTGAACTAGGAATCGCTTATTATTTTTACTGCATGCATCATGTTTTAGCTGGCAATTGTTAGATTAATCTATTAATATATAACTAAGTATGTAAATTCTCAGTTTAGGCATAGTTTACTAAATAAAGAATTAGTAAACTTTGGTTTAGGTATGCAATTATTCATAATAATGGTCTATATATACTTTTACTGTAATACCCTTGTTTTTCGCTAAGCGATTTCTCTGAATCAGGTAAATTAGTTTTGTAGCGGCAAAATAATGTACCAAAAAAAAATTACGAAAAGATGCAACAAATTAGATATTATTTGATGTTCTATAATTCCGTGGTTAGTATGAAATTATGTACCTATTCAAGTAAATGTATCATGTAGAATTCATATAAAAACTTATCTAGGTAGACCGTGAACAATTTAAATTTACACGTTTTTAAAATATAGAATAAGATGCTTTTTACACTTAAACCAAAACAAGCCACAGATAATCTTCTAATATTTAAAGCACCTTATTTTTAAAGTAATCTGTATATCTTCGTCCTGATAATTAATATGACAACAACGTAGTAAATCCCTCATCAAATGTCAGTCGGGATGCGAGAAAGCTTGCTTTCTAGATTTAGTAGGCGATATCTAAAAACCACCTCGAAATTTATCATTGTTACTTAAATTATTTTCTTTGATTTTTGAGCCTGACTTCACAGTGGAAATAATTGATTCCTAAGAATTTGCCATCAGCTCGATAGCATGACAGGCCATAATTTTTCTCTTTTAATACAACTATTCTTTCCGTATGCATTTAATTTCCATTTTTCTTTATACGTACATGGGTGTCCTACGTAGAAGATCCGGCTATCTTTTTGTTTGTTTGCAATATGAAGATAATTTGTTCTTTATTTAAAAGGGTAACTATACTCTCTTTGAGACCTAATCAACATTTTAGTAATGTCTTTCAATCTTGCATTTCAACCATTAATTATTTTTATGGAATGTTGAATAATATATTTTTTGCTTTAAATTAAGTTCATAGGTACCAATGGTTATTATCTAAAAAAATTAATTTACAAAAAAAAACCAGACAAAGCTGTACTCTTAAGTTATGAAATTGATAATAACCTTCCCATTGCTAGTATAAACGTCTAGTTCAAATGTCTACAACGTATGTATTAATATTTAGTTATATTAGCAAATTTATAAATAAACATTTTTACGTGTAAGTATGTACTCATGTACTCATAGCAGTACATGCACCAAAAATATTAATGGGGCATTATATATTTATGGAGTGGGTCTAAAATATATTTCATTGCAAGAAAATTAAAAGAATATGTATACCGAGATGTATACTAAAATTCCGATGAGTTCATAAAAAAGTACTCGAACTACCCTCTTAAACAAAAAATATTTATTTTGATATCTCAGAGCAGGGGAAGAGGGAGCGGGACACTTTGTATTATCGTATATGCGATTCATCCCATATACGAATATGCAAAGTGTTGGGGCATTGCCGCTGATGTCAGGGCCCTCTTGGTAAACGTTGCTGCTTGGGTCTTTGTTGCATTGAACTGGACCAAATTTCGGTCGCCCCAGGTTTGAACTTTCTCCAGGTATTGATTAATTGCTGTAATCTGCTCCTGCCTGCGGTGATGAGTCTTAGTCGCTGGTAAGGGTTTTTCTGATCTAAAGTGGGAGACAAGGGTACTGTCATCTGCAAAACTGTAGACAGGATTATTCGTTTCGATCAGCAGGTCATTAATATAGATGAGGAACAGAGTTGGTGAAAGTATTGCGCCCTGAGGCGCGCGTTGATGGTGAATGTGTCTGAGATGTGTCCATCGACTGCATCGTGCAGAGATCGGTTCTTAAGGAATCTGGCAAGCCAGCTGCAGAGAGAGACTGGCAGTTCAAAGGAAAGCAGTTTGTTGAGAAGTCCGTCATGCCAAACTCTGTCGAATGCCATTGAAATATCCAACGCAATCGCTCGAGACTCTCCGTAGTTCTCAATTGCCCTACTCCATATATGAGTGATATAGGCCACTATATCTCCTGTCGATCTCTCTTTGCGAAAGCCGTATTGATTATTGATTATTCTGTTGTTCTCGAGGTACTTGAGTAGTTGCTGATTGACTACACGTTCCATGACTGGAGATTATTGGAAGCAAAAGGCAATATATAAAAAATGCAGTGTTGTCACTGTAACTTTTACATCCTTCATTTTAATTATAAAGAACTATTTGCTTAAGACCTATGAGAACACAACACAAAGTGTCCCACGGATATGTAAATATTCCCACTCTATAACTGCGACTAATGAAAACTACATTAAACAATATCGTCAACAATACTACTTTAACATGACATACAATAGTGTGACGAATAATAGGGCACATTATTTACTGATATAATTGAAACAAAATAAGGGCTCACGTGACCCCCCATTTAATGTTCTATCCAACGTCGATTTCGTCAGGTTCATGTCTCCTGACTATTCTACTGAAAACATGCGGTATAATAATTATTTGAAACAAAATAATACAATATTGTTGAATTTTTTAGTACTTGTTACTTACTCCCTGCATATTGGCTAATGCATTTTTGCATAAATAATTTAAAAATACAAGGATCGGTTTATTGATTTGCATTCGATAAACTTTAGAAAAAAAATAGGGGAAATAAGATGCTCATACCCTTCACTTTATTTCGTATAGTTGCTAAGCCCTGCATCTCTTCCTAACATAATTATCAGCGAAGGTTTTTTTTTTCGTAAATCGTCAGTTTTTTATAGCACACACGGTATCATTTCACTTTGATGTAATTTTGCATGGCCCATTAAAGTCCGTTAATATTGTGCAGACCCAGAAGTAAACGTCAGCTGAATTATTACCTAATATTTTCCCAAAATAATTGAGCAGGTACATTAAAATAATGTATTTTTGGCAGCCGGGAATTAAATCAAGCGCAATACACTCCATGTTTTTGATGAACGTTTCAGCATTCTGCTACAACATCCACAAAGGAAATTTGGTGACAGATTAAGCACTCTGTTGTCAGATTTATTAACAAACGTGACATAAATCGCGGATACTTTTTCGAGGAGAAAATATTGTGGTTTAAATGCTACCGTGTCGCATACCAACAGGTCACACTTTATTCCTTCCTATTCGTTCTGAGGTCGTGTCAGTGACTTATGTTTATAGAAAAAATTAAGATTTGCCAACAACATGATATTAAGGTACTAACAAATACTAGGGAAAGAAAGATATGTCGTATCTCTAAAATATGACAACAATTGCAAAAACAACCAGTGAGGAGTTTTGTGTCTATGGCAGCAACACGTTCGCATTTACACCAAATAATTTATAATCGTCTAGTTTTTAGGCAATCGCTTTTCAGATATTTTCATTATTATTCGTGCTTACCGTGCTCGTATGCCTTTACTCTTAAACTAGGGATCTAACTTATTTTTTCTCTCGAGAATTATTGAACAAATAGCAAGGCGATGAATTTTAATATTTTCGTATTTTGTATTTTAATTTCGAACAATCAGTATATTTCAGATAAGAGTAATAGCTATTGTTCTTCATAGCAAAATTGATATTTTTCTCGTATATAAATGTTTGTCGCATAAAACACTCGTTTCGACAAGAGAATAAAAATTTGCATCGCAATATCCACCAAGTAAAATAGAGTTGTCATTTTGAATTATGCGGCTACGTACGTCCGACAAATACATTACTTATCTTGCCAAGTAACTTACACAGTGAAATAAATACATAAATAAATAAATATTTGCATGCATGTGTAAAGTTCACGGGTTAGATTTTAATCTTTGTGCGGTTTCTTTGGCTAGCCGTCTCCCTTTTGTTTGCCACTTCTAAAACCTTGGGATTGTTGATGAAATACACGTGATTTCAAAAAATTGTCGCACCTAAAATGTCGGCCGTTCTTATTTTTTTTTGTTGCTAATGGAGCCAATTTTGATAATTCTATTTTAGTTTTATAGAAACAGGGTTATTTCTCTTATTTTGACGCTCACCTATGCTAGTCTTTATTTTTGGAGAAAGAAAAAACTTTAAATAGTAACACTTTTTAAAATACCGACTTGTATTGTCTAACACCCTGTATATTGATTACTAGAATGAAAAATGTTTTGTTCTGTTTTCAAAAATATATATTATATATGCCTGCATTTCCAGCTGCATTTGCTTTGGCGGTTTTTGAAATATTTGATAATAAACATCACAAAGTATCCCTGCAACTACCATTGAATGTTACCGCATATTAAACAGGAAAGTAGGTACAAGTCCTGAAATGTTTAT
>MU181944.1:964665-993370 GCA_016904865.1 Pissodes strobi
AGAATCGGTCTTATCGTAAGAATCCAAAAGTCGCTAATAATATGAGTCAAATCAGAAAACACACCAGAGACTACCAAAGTATTTAAAAAATATGTCGAAAGAAAGAAAAAATAGTTTTATATCATGCGCAGTGCTGTGAAAAAACGATTTGGTAATTTTGCAAGAAATGTAGATACTGTTTTTAGCGTGACCAGTAAATTTTTTGTACAATTACTAAACATTTTGTAAACTTAGAAGATTTATGATTATTATTAAGTACATTTGCAATGGATTAGTTTGTAAAAGCTCTTAGCACTATTACTATTGTTTTGTAAAATCACTAGCAATAGCACATATTTCTTGTAATATTATGAGATATATATTGCTATTGGGGATTTAAGGTGAAAATGTGTCATGTTTTCTATATAAAAATAATGCAAAATTCACTTCGTATACCGTATTTTACTATTTTTGCGCGAAGCAACTCTTATCAAGAATGACTTTTGGTCAAAAAACGACATTTTTAGTCCATTTGTTCTCCAACGCTTGGGATCTCTATCCGTGTATATATGTAATTGTACACAATAAACATGTGCTTTGTTTTAAAATATAATTTAGGGCTCCGAACTGTATTCGAATAATTCAATATTCAAATAAAATACCAAACGACTATTCGAATACTTATATTTTGAAAATTTCGAGCCCTAGTCCACACCCGGTATAAATGAAACCTTCATAAAACTAAACCAAGCGACAACCCATCCGAGTTGCTTAACTTCAGTGATCGGACGACAACTACTTTTGCTTTGTACTCTTGGCAAACACGTAACAACTGTATACTGTGTTCTACCTCATTCTCTCGCAGGCTACATCCTATACATCTATATATTTTTCTTGGTGTCGCTTTTTTCCTTTCACCAACTAACTCAAATCACTCCCGTTCTCAGCATTCGCGTCTAGGTACACCAATGTTCAGCCTTCACGCATGCATACGAGCTAATTCATATATTTTTCAAAGTTGTTTTGTTGTAACTACCTATTCAATTTAAGTCACTTCTAACCATAGGGAAACATATACAGTGTGTCCCAGGATAAGTGGCCACATAGGACAAAGAGAACAAAAATTTTTGAATTTAAAATCAATATTTTGGGATTAGGGTCTGCATGGTCTGAAACGACAATTCACCAAATTTTACTCAAATCGGTATTATACGGGGTCAGTTATAATGAAATTGGAATCGTCACTAATAAAGTACCTTTAATTTCGAAGTTAGAGCAAATTGTTATTAAGATACATTATTTAGAGTTAAAATTTATGCAATAATCTGGAGTTATACCTCTTTACTTTAAACTATGGTATTTGAAAAAATTGTCCTATAACTTTTTGCCATTAAAGCATACAACACACCTTAAAGCATTCACCAAGCACACCTGTACCTCAATAACCTGCCACGTGCTTTTTAAGAGCCATTTTGACGTTCCCAAAGCCAAACTTGTCTACAAAAGTATTAATTAATTAATGGCCTAATAAGAGGAGAAAATTCAATTCCATATGTGATGAATATTTTTAATTTAAAATGCCCCTTAAGATTGTTGCCGATAACAACTACCAAAAGAATAATTAAAACATTTTTAACTCCAGATTATGACATACATTTTAATTCTGACCAATGTATCTTAATAACATTTTGCCTCTATCTTCCAAATGAAAGGTATTTCATTAGTGGCGATTTTTCCAATTTCGTTATAACTGACCCTGTATAATACCGATTTGTGTAAAATTTGGTGAATTGTAGTTTCAGACCATGCAGACCCTAATCCCAAAATACGGTTTTTAAATTCAAAAAATTTTGGTCCATAATTTGTCCTATTCGGTTACCTATCCTGGGACAAGCTGGCGTGTCCCAGGATAGGTGGCCGAATAGGACAAATGAACCAAAAATTTTTGAACTTAAAATCAATATTTTGGGAGTATGGTCTGCATGGTGTGAAACGACAATTCACCAAATTTTACACAGATCGGTATTACACAGGGTCAGTTATAACGAAATTGGAAAAATCGCCAAGATGAAGTACCTTTAATTTGGTAGATAGAGCAAAATGTTATTAAGATACATGGGTCAAAATTAAAATTTATGTCATAATCTGGAGTTAAAAATGTTTTAATTATTCTTTTGGTAGTTGTGATCGGCAATAATCTTAAGGGGCATTTTAAATTAAAAATATTCATCACATGGAATTGAATGTTCTCCTATTATTAGGCCATTATTAGTTAATACTTTTGTAGACAAGTTTGGCTTTGGGAACGTCAAAATGACTCTTAAAAAGCACGTATCAGGTTATTGAGGTACAGGTGTGCTTGGTGTGTGCTTTAAGGTGTGTTGTATGCTTTAATGGCAAAAAGTTATAGGACAATTTTTTCAAATACCATAGTTTAAATTAAAGAGGTATAACTCCAGATTATGGCATACATTTTAACTCTGAATAATGTATCTTAATAACAATTTGCTCTAACTTCAAAATTAAAGGTACTTTATTAGTGGCGATTTTTTCCAATTTCATTATAACTGACCCCGTATAATACCGATTTGAGTAAAATTTTGTGAATTGTATCAGACCATGCAGATCATAATCCCAAAATACTGATTTTAAATTCAAAAATTTTTGGTCCCTTTGTCCTATTCGGTCACCTATCCTGGGACACACTTGTATAAATTCGAGTATAAATTCTAAAATTTGCCATTAGTCTCACGAGCGTTCTTTGGCTAAACATAGGAGTAGATATTGTAAAATGTAGTGCTGCTAATTAATGTTTTTTTCAAAACCTAAAAAAAAACTCTAATTAAAAAAAAACTGTTTTCTGGTAAAACTATCACCAAACTCTACGGTTATATCGAAAAATATTACTGTATGTTCTTTTTAATGTAATGTTGCACCGAAATAAAAGAAATATTGATACATTTTATCATAATGTTTAAGAGTGTTGAATTTCAACTCCAACTTTAACAAAGTAGGTACATACTTGGGTGAAAAGGAAGTAATTAAGAATATGTCTTAAAATTTTGAGACCTTAACTAGATTATATATGATATTTTGAAAAATTGGTTCCTATTTTTTCCTTTTCTAACCGCAGTTATATAGTGAGTGCTAATTTTAAGTACTCCGTTGTAGTGTGGCGCACTTTTCCTAATGCCTTAAAAACATGCTTTTAAGGGATTAGGAAAAGTGCGCCACACTACAACGGAGTACTTAAAATTAGTAAATAAGGTAGTTAGGTACCGCTTAAACTAAAGTAAAGTTTCAGCTTTACTAAGTAGTTATGAGCAAAAACTTATGAAGTTTAGCTCTCGATAAGGAAAAAGTGCCAACCTTTTTGTAGTTAAAACGGCGTTATGTATTAAAATTTATAATAAAGATTGCATTTTTTAAAATATCTATTCATTTTCAACCCCGAATTTAACGAAGTAGTTACCTACTCAGGCTAAAAGAAAATAATTAAAAACATGTTTTCAAATTTTTAGACCTTAAGTGGATTTTTTATTATTTTGCGAAACTGGGTCCTATTTATCCCTTTCAAATCGCAGTTATATAGTAAATGTTTTTAAGGGATAAAAAAAGTGGCGCCACACTACATCCTAGTACTTGAAATTAATAATAAGGTACCTACTACCATATTACATGGGCCTTGTATTTATGTAGGTATTTAACAATGACAGAGGTGTGTAATTTGACCTATTTCTAACCTGAGATTATTTATACAATAATACAATATGTAATAGCTAAAATTCTACTAGAAAATTTAAATTTATTTGAAATTTTACATTTATTTGCGAGCATTGCTAATAAAAGTTAGCAAAATCACATAAAGTTCCCATTATTGTTCTTATAAATACTTATGTTATGATTTTACACTCACTATTTCAGTGTAGCCACATAATAATATGTTTACAAAAATTGTGTTCACGGGGTGTTAGAAAGTTACAAAATCATTATTTTGGTAACTTCAGTAATATACTGACAATGATAAATAGGGTAGGATTGCCAAATAATACGCTTCAATAACAAAAAAACTAATTGCTTCAAACCAAAAACTACTGACGAGACGGCAACGAGAACGAGGCGATGCCGAAAGAAAGGCGGCCGCGTACTCTTGAAGAACGCGTACTATTAGGTGATCCTACCCTAATGGAATTTATTTTAACAGAGAAAGTGAAAATTAGGCAGCTAGTTTACAAGAAGCAGTACCGGAAACAGTGGGAGTCAGTTTACGGACTGCACAGAAAATTATGTATGAAAAAAAAGACATAAAATAACGTTTAAGAGTACTTACTAAAAAGCATAAACGAAGAAAACTGTTTCTAATTATTGATTAAAAACTTGGGTGAATTCTTTCATTGACACTTATAGGGAGCATCAGTTATCATCGAAGCTATTTCGACACCTAGAACTTGTTCTTGATTCCACCAGTCTCTTATTATATTTTTGCATATTCCGCCACTATTTCTGCATGTTCGGACTAAAGGCCATCACTTAGATTTTCATAATAAAATTTTACCCCAGCCCATACCAGTTATTCCATTACGCTTGTTTTTTTTAACTTAAACTGAAATGAAAATGTTTTTATATTGGGCAAAAATTGGAAATTTTAAGTACAGTATTTTAGACTAAATTGTATAAAAATAGGATGCAAAAGAATGTCGCTCATACGTTTTAAACGTATTCGCAGAGTTTAGTTTTCATCTTTTCTGTGTAAATAACTTTATGTAATGTCAGCTCTTTGCCCTTCCTTGCAAAAGATTGCTCCTTAGTGGCATCTATTAAAAATTAAAACACCATTTACAGACTATTAATTTTAGATGCAGTCCTGTGAATTATTGCATATTATGGCGATGACGGGGGTAATAACCGGATGCATTTTTACATTCCCTATACCGTGTGTGCAACCGGTTGCAGACACAGTCTAGGAAAAGTAATGCGCACCGAAGCACTTCGATCCCTATACTGTGTGTGCAACGCCAACTGTCATGTCTTTAGGGTCCAGCGAATTCGTTTCAAATGCTCTGGTGGTTCAGTAGTTAAGATGCTAGGCTAGACCTCTAGTTCGCCATGCAAAGCCATAATAATGCGCACAAGTTGAACACACGGTATAGGGATTGGAGTGCTTCGGTGGGCATTGCGTTTCCTAGACTGTGTCTGCAACCGGTTGCACACACGGTATAGGGAACGTAAATATGCTGACCGGATAGGTCATCTCGTTCGATGTTTTGTAGTGAACGCATTCGTATCTAAGGGAAGGTATATAAATCTGTTTTGGACAATTTGCGTCGAAAGATACAATTCATGTAGATTCGTAAAATAAGTAAAATTATTTAATACTTCAGTATTTAAATCAAGTATTTGAGCTTTTTAGCGATCCTCTTAAAAGCAACAACATATTTTTAGAACGGTTAGTATAATTCGGCTTTCTCTAAAATGGGTTATCTGACCTTATAAATCACAGACAACGCAGGCTGAACTACGAAATCGTTATAAAGAGCGAAATAAAATGATACCCTAGGAAATATTATACCTACATCTCGTAGAGAAAGAAGTCGAGGGATGGCAGAAACAGTGAAAAAGGAAGAAGGAGGTTTTGAGAATTAGTTCAGTATTGTAGTTGCACGGTTTTACACTACATAATTGGGCAATATTTTACGACATACTGTTGCCAATTATATAAATAAGTCGGTTTGTTTATATTCTTGATTATTTCCTAAGTAAAGTGTAGTGTTGAAAATCGGACAGAAATAAGTAATGAATCTAATTCAAATAGTAGTAATAAACGCGGTACCTACAGTGTATTCTATTTCACGGCGTGTGACTTTATGAAATATCCCCCTCATGTGAAAAGTATGTTTTTCAGCACTTCTGCAGTTTATTATTTTCTACGACTAGCAATTATTGCATGCTTGTTTATGATTAAGAGATGTAAGTAAAATGTAAATATCCTACTTCTATTGGTACTTTTCATTTCCCTTACAATTTTGGAACGTTCCTATGACAACGTTCGAAAACCGTACATGAATGAGTTTCACTCCTTAACGCTGATATATTTTTTAAATGTCAGGTACTTTAATAAATATTGATAAGTATTATCTAACTTAAAGTTATGATATAATATTATGTGACGACTTTTAAAAAAACTGCAGGAGAATCCACGTTTTTCAGTATTTAAATAAACATTAAATTGATGATTATTATTCTTCGCTTATTGAAAAAAAAGTTTGACTCGGTGGTATTAAACGCCCTGCATGAAAGCAGAAAATTTACCCAAATCTACTTTTTAATGAGTCACTGAAATAGTGACATTAAGTGTTTTATGAAATTACTCAAATAATTACATCGTTTTTATTTCAATCATTTTTGTAAAAATACTGCGACTTTAAACTGCCAAATATCCTCGAAAATATCTCAGGTACTTGCTTAAAGATATCAAATCAAGAATGGTGTTTTTCACGGCTTATTAATATTTGCAGCTCGAAAGTGTAGTTTTCTACCACAAAAAATAGCGCGTGGTTCCTATAATTATTATGGAATAGCCATTTCCAACTCGTATGACTTGCATCACCCGCCTAAGGCCCGGCCCGTATGAACAAATTTTCATGCTCATAGGGAATGAGTACCAGTATCCTTATCAGACATGCTGCCAAAATCGCACTCTGACATATAGTTTTTTTTTGAATACGTATTAATTTAAACGAATTTTTATTTTTAACACTTATTGTTCCAGAAACAAATCATGTAGCTAAATAACAAAGCAGCGAACTTAGTAGTATGCAACTGTTTTTCGACGGTTTTGTTTTAATTTTTTTTTATATATTAGGCATTGTGCTTTATTTCTAATTCGAGACAAAAGAGAAAGCAAGAATTATTGCAAGTCTTGTTCTCTTTTACTGTCTTACTTATTTGATCTTCTATTTTCTTCTAAAATCTAATATCATGTTGATCTTGGTCCAAAACCCTCTGAACTAGAAGGCCTGATATCTAAATCTAAGATGGCGTCGCTAGTGGGGAGAAGGCTCTAACAATGGAAACCGTATTAATTCATATATGAAGTACTTTTGTCATTTTTTGACAAAATACATACAGTTATTTTTAAAAGTTTTTTTTTTTTTGGCAGCGGCACACACACTAAAGGGAGACCCTATGGCGCTCGACGAGCGGTGTGTGTGCGAAGATGTTGATTGATACGGTTCTTGAACAGTTGTAGGTTGTAATTAGTGGGAAACAGATGTCCTGGGAGTGAGTTCCACAGTGATGCAGTGCGCCAGAAAAAGGAGTTCTTGTAAAGCGATGTTCTAGGTGTTTCCAGTTGTACGACGAACTGGTGCGCTCTTGCCGTCTGCCGTGACTGTCTGATAGGAGTTGCCAGGGGCGGGATGAGGCGGGCCAAATCCTGGGAACATCTGCCGTGAAAGTATCTGTAAAACAGAGACATCTCGGCCACATGTCTGCGGTGTTCCAGACTATCCAGATTCCGGGTCAACTCCGGGTCGCCGACGAGACGCACAGCTCTCTACTGAATGGAATCCAGCAACTTTAGGGTGTGCTTTGGTGCGGCATCCCAGATATGTGAGCAATATTCTAAGTACGGTCTTATTTGCGCGTTGTAGCAAGAGCAACTGCTGCGGCGTATAGAGCTTTTTGTTGCGAAATAGCGCACCAAGCTTCTGGGAGGCTGATTTTGCGATATTAGCAACGTGGTTATGCCAGGGCATATTGCTGTTGACTGAGACACCCAGCAGTCCGATTGACGAGGATGAAGGAATGGCCGATCCTGCCTTAATGATGTCAGGGCTCGCTGTATTGGCCTTCTTGGTAAACGTGGCTACTTGGGTCTTTGCTGCATTGAACTGGACCAAATTTCGGTCGCCCCAAGTTTGAACTTTCTCCAGGTCTTGATTAATTGCTGTAATCTGCTCCTGTCTGCGGTGATGAGTCTCAGTCGCTGGTAAGGGTTTTTCTGATCTAAAGTGGGAGACATGGGTACTGTTATCTGCAAACTGTAAACAGGATTATTCGTTTCAATCAGCAAGTCATTAATATAGATGAGGAACAGAGTTGGTGAAAGTATTGCGCCCTGAGGCACGCCCGCATTGATGGTGAATGTGTCTGAGATGTGTCCCATCAACTGCAACGTGCAGAGATCGGTTCTTAAGGAAACTGGCAAGCCAGCTGCAGAAAGAGGCTGGCAGTCCGAAGGACGGCAGTTTGTTGACCAGTCCGTCATGCCAAAGTCTGTCGAATGCCTTTGAAATATCCAACGCAATCGCTCGAGACTCTTCGCTGTTCTCAATTGCCCTACTCCATATATGAGTGACATAGGCCAATATATCTCCTCTCGATCTCTCTTTGCGAAAGCCGTATTGATTGTTGCTGATTATTCTGTTGTTCTCGAGGTACTTGAGTAGTTGCTGATTGACTACACGTTCCATGACTTTGGAGATTATTGGAAGCAAGGCAATTGGGCGATAGTATGAGGGCGTGGTTTTCTTGCCTTTTTTGGAACAGGTTGCACTCGAGCGACTTTCCAAGAGGATGGGTAAATCCCTTTTCCGTAAGACAGAGAAAAAAGCTTGAAAAAAACGGGTGTTAGTTCGTTGGTGCAGTTCTTTAGCACGATCGCAGGTATTCCGTCCGGTCCTGTTGCTTTTTGCGTATCTAGTTCTTTAAGGATTTTGCGCATATCACGGTGATTAAACTTAACTTCTGCCATGGTAGTGTTGCTGTTCGATATGGTGGGGAGAGTCTTGCCTTGGGGGACGTCTAAGGTAGAGTGCGATGAAAACATTTTGGCGAGCATGTTTGCTTTTTCCTTGGCTGTAGTCGTCCGTCAAATATGGGAGACACGTTTTTGTAAAGTTGTTATTTACTGCATTTGCTACCGATCAGAAATTCCTGGAACCACTGGGGCATTGCAAAAGTTTATTCCTGATCCTTTGATTGTGTTTGTCCTTAGTTTCGTTGACCACACGTTTGCATTCGTTTCTCGCTTCGACAAAATAATTGCGATTTTCAGCGGTCTGATTTTGCTGCCAGTACTTGTAGGCTTGCTGTTTCCTACCTGCAGCTCTTTCGCATCTTCTGTCGAACCAGGGCTTTCCTTTTGATGGTAACTTGATGGAATTTGGGATGTATGCTTCCATTCCTGAGGAGATTACTTGCGTGATCTCTTCGCAGCAGACTGACGGGTCGTCAGTACCAAAGCAGACGTCGAGCCAAGGAAAATCTAGGTAAAACTCCCTTAGATCGTTCCAGTTTGCAGAATTTTAATATCAGATTTTGCGAGGCAATGGTGGATCCTTCTGTGTGAATGACAATTCACAAATCGTTGTAATAAATTTGTGGTCGGAAGTACCTAATGGCGGACCAACTGTAATTGTGTACTGGTCAGGATTGGTGGTTAGAAAAAGATCCAGGAGGGCGGCGAATTCGCCCCTTTCTGAGATTCGAGTTGGTTCGTCTACAAGTTGAGTAAGCCCGCAGCTGATGGCAAATGCTTTAGCTTCTCTACCTTCGTTGTCGGTCTTGTTGTGATGTTTGAGCCAGTTGGTGTTGTGGGCATTGAAGTCTCCCAGAACGATTATTTCTGAACTGGGGTGATCGACCTGTATTGAGTTAAAAGTGGTAGCTAGTGTTGAAAAAAAACTTTGGTAGGCTCTATCGCTCGGAGGGCGATAGAGACAACATATAAACTTGGTTAATCCCTTGGCGGTGAACTTGAGCCACATGACGTCAAGGTTGTTCGGTTCTAGTGTTTCCTCGCGGTGACATGAAAGGTCGCTTCGGACAAAAAGGCATATTCCGAACTTATGTCTAAATCGGGTATGTAAGTCGTAACCAGGATAAGGGTAGTTTACTGTTGTTTTTGTTGTTGTTGTTGTAGAACATATTTGTGTTTCTGTAAGGGCTAGTATGTGTGGTCTATTTGCTTGTAGATGTTGGTGTACCGAATTTATGTTTGTATTTAGGTCTCTTATGTTGCAGAAATCTATTCTAAATTGGTTCGGTATCTTTGCTGTCTGTGAAATGCGGAGTGAAGGGCTCCCAGGGCCACCGAGCGCCCGGAGATCTGAATGGCCGGGTATCCTTCATCCTCGTCTCCGGAATATTTTGATCCTGGAAGCACCATCATGTCCATATATTCCTTCTGTGGAACCCGGGACCACCAGCGCGGAAGCGGAAAGTTATTTGGGAAAACCACTTAGCGCTTCCCAGTTCTGGTGGGGTGGTCTTTCACCGGACGATGCGAGTAGGCGTATGCATCTACCACCTAGGGCCGCTTCCACTGGAAGCGTCGGCTTTAGACTCATTCCTTTGGTGGTCCCTAGTCTGACAGGGGTAAAAATGGGGTTTGTTGGATCACTCCCCAGTGATCAGCTCCAGACTTTGTACTTTGGTGTTCTCCAGCCTGGAGGAGGACGATGGGATTTGATGGGCCACATCCCGTGGCAACTCGGAATGGCGGGGGCGTCACTCGCCGTAATCAAACTGCTCTCACCAGTTTGACGTTCCTGCCAGCCAATACATGCCATTTACCAAAATAAAAACAAGAAATCTTTTGGGACCCATACCCATCACAGAAAGGAACATAATAATCATTATAATAAGTATTTTAAAAATTATAATATGCTATAATGTATAAAATAGGGACTATGGCTATTAATTTATAAATAAATAGTGGTTTATTTAACATGTATTTCGAAGTGTATACTTACCTATAAACTAAAATAAGAATGCATAGTTAATTACATATTTTTTAAAGAAATGAGATAATGTAATGTGAAAAAATGTATGTTTATTTTGGAGTAGTTTTTGATTTGACATAATTGTTTCTGTTTTGATTAAAACATAAACATAACAATTATTCTAATAAGTAGTTTAACAATAATTATAATATGCTATGATGTAAAACATACGGACTATGACTATTAATTTATAAATATGCACAGTGGTTTGTTTAAAATATATCTCGAAGTGTGTACCTATAAACTAAAACAGGATTACATAGTTATTTATATATTTTTCAAACATTATAGCAAAATACCATGGTATTGATGCAATTTCTTAGCACAAATTATTATGAAAATTAGAGTTACTAATATTGAATAAAGCAATTTTTTCTGATACGGAAAACTAAACACTAATAAGGTATACTTACAATGAAAGGAAGTATTTAAAAAGTGTAGGGTTCCTCAGGGTTCTATCTTAGGTTTAATTTAATTATTGGTATATTATATATAAATGACCTCTTAACGACACGAGTTATTGGGTAGATATTTCCAAAAGCTAATCTAAAATTGATATTTATAGAATAGAGAGCAGAAAATGTTTCTTGGTAGGAAACAAAGCTGAACGCAAATACCGGCATTGACGTTTGTTAGCTTTCACATGTTATAACAATAATAGGCTACAAGCCATAGTATAATTATATTTTCTGACAACGCAAATTACTACTACGTTGGTCATAATCAATTTTCTGCCATTTCTAAAGCTAAATTATCTCGTCTATACAACATCGTGCCATTTTTACTGCCTACCTATATGAATTTCGCTTTATGGTCAGTTTTGAGTCTAATTTGACGCTGTGGAAATACATTTTAAAAGCGTTATCAGCTTATGCTATAGTATTTATTTAGCGTTGGATACAGTTGCGTTTTTTTTGTATTGCTTTTCATAACTTTGTTATTGTTTAAGACTAGCTTGGGTTTGCCACTGGAATAATTAATTAGTTTGGATATCTTCTAAATTTATTTCTTGAGTTATGAAATAGGTACATAAAAACAATTACAATTTTACAATGCGCTTTTTGAATATATATTATAGACTAAGGAGAGCACATAACAAGCATATTAAAATACTTGAATAATTACAAAACATGCTTTTGAACAAATTTTTGATGAAATTAACAAAATCAAGCAAAAATAAAAATACTTGTATTCGACTTTTTTGAAACGCTGGAAATAAAAAGCACTAAATGTGTGTCAAAGTTTCTTTTTGTGACTTGTTGCTGCCTCAGTGCAAATATCCCATATATGTATATTAATTCGGTAAGTTATCCTTCATGTAATTTCTATTTTAGAAATTATAGTCAATAATTATGTTTAATTTTGCATCCTTGCGTTTTTCTGTTAATTATGTATATTTCAGTTATAGCCTTGGAATGTCACGCGTTTGATTATGACTCCCAAACTTCTTTCTCCAAATAAATTTTCCTATACATCAATATATTTTTTTTTTTTATAAATATGCATCATAAACAAATGCTCATACCTAAGATGCTATCTTTTTAGAGGATACTGTATATAACCTACTTAGCTTAACTCTATACAGGAAATAAATACTAAAGGTAATAATAAAACGTTTATTAGATACAGGTATTCTATTACATGATCATAAATTAATTAAACAATAACAAAGTCAACAGGTCATAAAGTGAAATGATCGTATAACTGCTATTAACGTCAAAAATCAAACGTATGATTGTACAACCTACATTTATATTAGCGATTTATGATTTTTACCATTATCAGCAAATATAGATGAAGTTACACGCCTGGAATTTGCCATATTATAAATAATTTTTCTCAAGTAATTTGACATTAATTTTAACATATAATTATAGGATTTAATATACTGTACAAACAAATCATAATAGAATTTAATTTATTTTAGCCGTACAGTTAAGAACCCATAATGTAAATGTACAATATATAAATTGTAAGGTTCGAGCTAAATAAAAAATAAATACAGAGAATGTGATAAAAGCTACGGGACAACGAAGGTTATCCGCAATATTGCTGCTATATTGGCAAATAAATGTGTGGTATTGAATGATAATAATAAATTTAATTTTATAAATGAAATGCCATTCTTGTTAATTTCAGTTTCTAATGTCAATTGACTCTGTTAATAAACAGCTAAAAACCAAAATTTACTTTTGTTTGTAAAAAATAGGACGTATTGTTTTTAATAACGCTATAGATATTGTTTGTACTCGGCTATAGTAAAATTTTCTATACGATTAAAGTAACCAATATGCAGTTATTATTACTATAATTTTGTAATAAAATGACAGGAGAAATAAATGCTATTGTATTATAGTATTATTACTCATAGTGAAGTGTAACATTTTCTGCAACTTGTGGGTGTTTCAAGGGACCACAAACTTTCCTTCCCGCTAAATGCTACTACATAGTTATAATAAAAATCAAATGAATAAATATTTGCTCAAACATTGCAGAATTATTACTAATAGTGATGTGAACAATATTCTGCAATTTGTATGACAATGCATCACAGACCTTAGTGACCGCTAAATTGTACTGTAATTTGTAAGAAATCCTAATTATTAAACGACGCACCCGACTGGGAATGCCACTAGTCCCTTCCGCTTCCTGTTCAAGTGGAAAATTTGCTATAATGCATTACAAACTTTACCTCCCGCTAAACTGCTACAATTTGTATTGTAAGAAATGTATTTAGTTACCGGCCGGCGCTTCAGACAGGTAACGCCACTAGCTTTCTTCCACTACTGTTTCTATGCACTTACTTAGATGATAAACAAAATAAACCTTGTCAAAGACGGGGTCGATGCCCAAGTAACAAAAGAAGGTTTAATATGGTTTTCAAGACGTTGTTACAGCCAAATGAATAAGACTCACTTAAAACATTCTGCTCTAGACAACCTCTTGAAGGCAAGATAAAGGCTCTCTTAGAGCCAAAGGGCCCACTCCTATGAGGGTCTCAAGACCAAATCTTAAAGCTTGTTTAAAACCAACTTACATTGAAATCGATTCTCTCATCATTGCCTTCAAGGCAATCATAAAATTTTTAGCAAGTGCCATTTAAAACCATAGGATTTACAGCGATCTAAGATTAGGATGAGTTTAAGAACTCTGAGATTTATAACATCTTTAGATAAAATTATCATAACCTGTATACCAGTTACATCAAACAAATGTCCGTCATGTGATGTCGTCTAGTCCGTGATGCATTCCAACTAAGAATAAACATGGAGGAAATGCAAAACCAAAATCCGGTAAATTCGCCGAAATGGGAGACAAAAATTATAACGCAGTCGACATTTTGGATGAAATATGGAAATATACCTTCTAAAAATTAAAGCGCCTTAAATTTACTGCTTTTTTAAATAATTAAATTATTATTGAATAATTCTAAACAAGGTTTAATTATTATAAACAAACTTTAAAATGTTTGCTTGTAATCTTATATTGTATTACTGTTAAAATCCTCGTATTTTTTAAGGTAGGAACTGCGATATTTTGATAAAATTATTAAATAATATTACCTTCCTAAAATATTTCCAATATGGAGGCTTGTGCTGTTTGTAAAAATATGGCTTCTTATCATTTAAAACCTCAAGGTTTCTTAGAAAGAAGGCATAAATCCTATTAGTTTTGTCATAATCTTTTATTTACTGTAATTAATATGTTTACTCCTAACTGTTCCTTAGAGTAATGCTTCTCTTGACCAAGGTTGCTCGGCCTGCTCATAAAACTACTTGGCCTTATCACGGTGTCGCATAAGTCTTCTAGCACTGCGATCATGTTTTCCGCACCCAATTAGATCACCATAATCTCAAATCTTGTCCAGTTTTATGTTGATCTACATTTTCATTTATTATCTTTAAATATTGCAACTTTACTTTTTTTTTTGAAATTACCATTTCTTGTAACTTGTAAGTATTTATGTGAAATATTTTCCATTTTTAAGGAAATTATATTGAACACGGCTACGGAATCACGACAGATAGTCAGAATGACGGCGGTAGGAGTTAAAGTAATGGTTTAAGAAAGCAATAGAAAAGTCCAATAGGACTATATTTTCTCAGTAATCCTAATACAGTCTTTTAAGTAGCCAATCTAAGACTTGCGCTTTATTGCTATCTTATATAAAACTGCAAGTTTTATGAAGTGCTTAAAGAATATGTTTTAAATTCAACTTAAAGCTATAGTCTTAAGACAGATTATTTTAAAACTAAACATACTTTAAACCCTCCAGAAGATCAACAAGGTTTAAGATTGATAACACAAAAGCCTTGTTAAAGCTAACACAAGAGTAACCTGTCTCAAGCCCATGGACACTTAATATTATTGCTGCCAAGGCTGCTTTAAAACTTATTTTTAAGAATAAATGGACTTTAAGATCTGTAGCATGTTTTAAGGTGTTCATAAAACCCAGCACTTCTACCGACCATTTTAAAACCATTTCAAAGCTGATATAAATCTAACTAGCATTTATATTGTTACTTGGGTGCTTGAATCTATAATTATTGATTTTACTTATCAAATGAACCAGAGGTCCTCCACACAGTCCATCACCTAGACTGGTCCTGTACACTAGAGTCTAGCGCTAGCGGCGGACCTCCTTCCGTCCGTTCCGTCCATCCGTCCCATCCACCCTTACGTTAGCGCCATATTCAAAATTAGAATCAAGTAAGGTATATTTTAATATGTATTGAATGCAGTGGAATGTATTCGCGGAAACACATGCAAGCTGTATGTCCACTATAATACGGCTTTTGTTAAATAATAGATCCTGGTTTTTAGTTAGATAAAGCAAAATATATCGTAGAAAGTGCTGAAAAAGTACGGGCACGTATTACAACAAGTAATATTTCACTTCACGCAGGGCCCTCCGATCGCTTCGCTGGCTCCGGGGCTCAAGAAAAGGAAACTAACCAAGTGCTAACCTAAGCCATACCCAAGACATACCCAAATACCAAGAAAAACTATTTAGAACTATAACCTTAAAAAGAACGACGGGGTTTGAACCCGGGTCGCCGAAGTGAAGAATAACCATCCAGACCCCTAGAACATCTGCTGACTTACAAACAATTGCATAGCGAAGATATGGAAGTCAACGTAAGGGTGGAAGGGACGGACGGACGGAAGGAGGTCCGCCGCTAGCGCTAGGCTCTAGTGTTCTGTACTACCTGTACCTGTTCCTGTTCCCACATCAAATTGAGTTCATTGTGAAATAATGGATATTGTGATTGTAGTACTAATTATGGTGATACTTTTCTAAGGTTATTGAAAATACGTTCGGGTCATGTTTAATTTTCGGACAGCCGCTATTTTAAACCTTCTATACATACTAAATTGGTACTCTTAATGTATAGTGGAAATATCTTATTAAAAATAATTTCTTAAATATGATTATAGATCGTTTTGAAGTAATAACTCTGTGTATATTTAGATCGGTTTTCAATGTTTTAATGCACAACCAAAATATTTTTTCCTGAATGCATAACTCTTAGTTAGATATTATAAAAGACTAGTCTATCGTTGCAGTTACCCTTTTTTCATATTAAAACAACATTTTCCATGCATTGTCTTTATTTTAACTTTGTCATAACTTTTCGGCACAGCTCGCACCATTATTAGCATTGTTCACTACTTAACAGTCAATCATAGTATAGCTAATCGGAAACGGAAAACTTAAATAAAAATTACGGCATTTCAAAAAAAAGTTCCAATCAGTATGTTGCTTATTTTTTATTTTATGGAAAATAGTTTGCTTAATCTAGCATCTAACTATCTGTCTTTGTTATGTTAAATAAATACATTAATGTTTAGTCATATTTTTATATATACAAATAAAAATATTGTTTGCTGACTCAATGTAAGTATATGGATGTTTCTTAATAATATTAAATAAATGCTGGAGAACTATTTGTTTTACTTAAAAGTCTACATACTCTAGGCACATTTACTACAACAATGATATTTGTTACTATTTGAAATGTTTGTTGTAAACACATACAATGCAAAAAATATATATAATTTTGCATTGTATGTGTTTACAACAAACATTTCAAATAGTAACAAATATCATTGTTGTAGTAAATGTGCCTACAGTATGTAGTATGTAAATTTTATAATATTTCCTGCGAAACCTATGATAATATTTTGGTGAGTGATACTACATGAACTGGTAAAAACTACCATTATTTCTGTAGTAACTTTCACAACAAATGTTGTATAGAAAATTGCCCTATATTTATAATTCTTACTGCTATAATATTTGTAGCACATTTTCATACAATTATGCAATTTGTCATACAAATATTTGAGAACAGTCTAATACACAAATTTGCTACAAATTGGCGCCAGCCGTTACTTGGATCCAAATTCTACTATTTTTTTTTTCAATTGTACTAAAATTTACAACCATTTTTTCAAGTGAGTTCTCAAGAACAATTCAATTTCAGACATGCATTTATAAGATGTTATTTTTAAATAGAGAAAGGAGATTCTTTTATACTTCTTTCTAGAGGTGCGTACAGACCTGACGAGACGCGCGCGCGACACGCACGCGACGCGCCGACCGCGCGCCTGCTACGCGAACGCGACGCGCATGGTTTTCTCGCGCGCCTGCTGTGAGCCATGTAGAGAGACGCACTATTGCACTTCTTCACTGATTCTCGCGCGATTGCTACGCTCCTACTACTACCCGTCCACACTGCGCCTCGCTCTTTCTTTGATCTGCCGTCGAAAAACCGACAGCAGACGGGTAGCGACGCGCCTCGGACAGGCAGCGCTAGCGCCGCGCGCGCGCCCCGTCCACACTTAGGGATTTAGGACTGTCGCGTGCGTGTCGCGCGCGCGTCGCGTCAGGTCTGTACGCACCTTAGGGTGTGCTTAAACTTGGTACGTCAGCAAAGTTTTTTACCATATATTGGACTGTATAACAAAAACGGAGCGCTCCCGATAAATTATGAGTTTCTTTTCTTATTTTATTAAATATACGACAATATTTGTACAACACTTAATACAAATATAATATGTACAGGGTGTCCACATCTATTTTGATCGTCCTCCTCTGTAGAGTCTTATTATTAGAGCAAAAATAAACTAACTATAAATGTTGCAGCTATAGTAAATATGCAAATAATTGGCAATGTAAATATCAAACTAATTTAAAATTAATTAATAGAAGTAAAGCAAAATATCTTCGAATGTGAGTGTTCAAAATATTGAGTTTTCATTTTATAGACACCCGAATTAGAAGAAGAAGTGGCAAATCGAAAACATATGCATGTTTGGAAAGTATTTGGTTAGTAATCCTCGAAGTTAGTAAGTGGAAATACTTAGCATAGGATTGCAATAAAGTTTTGAAGAACTATATAGAGGCTGAAAAAAATATTTGAGTAGGAGCTTTATTTTGCAAAACATCCTCATTTGTAGACGGATACGTTATGACAGCGGAAGGCGTATCCTATATATTCGATCCCATATTACGATTAGATCTCTGTTTGATTAACGATAGGATTGCATTCTTTATTTGCAACCCTTTCTAAGTTATTACTAGGCTATAGTCAGGCACATATTTTCTGTACCTCTATTAATAAATTGAATCAAACTCTTTTATGTTATTTTTAGGAAATGTACTTTCCTCTGCGTCCATTAAACATTATTTTATTGTATGTATGTTCCATTATGTCAAGCTGTGTATTCCAGGAATAATTTTGTCCATTACAATATTTCTGCCAAATAAATCTTCATATAATTGTACAATGTGCATTGTATATTATTAGTGCGTTGATACTTAAATAAATATTTCGTGACTATAATCTTCTGCACGATCGAAAACTTCTGTGTGACTAGTTAATTTACACATGACTGAACACTGACCTGGGAAGAATTATTGTTTCTAGGAAAGTTTTTTATGTCAATTTTCTTCCTCTAAGCTCAGCATAAATTGCTATTTTTACTGATCTAGGATATTAGTCACATATGAAATAATATATTAAAACCAGATAATGCTCTACTAGGCTTACAACGTTTGTCAAGAAATTGATATTTTTTCATGAATAAAGCCGAAAACTAGCTTCATATTTATATAAGCAGCCACTAAAATAAAAAAATTTGCAATTGTGAATGAAATAATGCAAAAGGTTGTAACGGGTGCAGTAGAACAAAAGAACTTGTCAGCAATTGAAGACACTGGTGCAAAAAGGAGGCAGCTTCATTTTAGCATCAAGTGGCAAAAAATGATTTTAGGTACTCCGAATTCTTTTAATTTATGGATTTTATTGGTTTGTTGAACTCTAGTACTTTATACATAATATACTCACAAATTACGTTTTTTTGAGATTTGATTGGACAGTAATATAAAAAAAAAACGTTATAGCCTCCCCTTTTGCTCCAGAAAGTATAAAAAAAATATCAAACATACATTTCAATGCGATTTATTAACAAAATAATGTCAAAAGTAATAAATCTTCTTATGGCTAAGTCTGAGTAGGTTCTTCTTCTCCTTAACGCTTCAGCTGGTCATAAAACCACATACAGTCAGAAGGCACATATTTTGTTGCAAGTTCCTTTACATGCAGGTATTTGGGTGCTTAAGTGGTAAGGGGCTAGAGTAGAGAAGTAATGTAGAAGGAGGCAAAGTCAACGTTACGCCATGTTTCTGAAGAGCAAACAAGTCCTTAAAGCAGGCATTGGCCGAACTGCTGCATTTAACGCCTTTTGCTGTGTACTCTATGACACGATAAGTAGATATATCAATACCAAATTTTTGTTTCCTTTTTCTACTTATTTTACGTGAAAAATTGTCCGCAAAAACAAAAATATGAGTGCTAAAAATGTGGCTTACTTGACGTGGAATGTTTCAAAAAAGAATGCCAAAATCTTAAAATGACACACAAAAGGATAACTGAAATACGTTTTGAAAAACTTAGCGTCAATAAGGCTAGATATATCTTTTGTATAATTTTCATTTTATCTATTCGAAGTAGGTATACCTAGCTTTAGTAAAAAAATATGTATATTATTATTATTATTATGATAATTACATAGACTACTTGTGGCATAGAATAATTCAATAAGAGAGAACCGAAGTATTTCCTTTGAAACAAGCGCATTGCGATGTCGTATCCCAAGTATACTGTTGTTAAAAGACTCATAAAGGAAGTGAAAATTATTCCAATGGCATAACAAACCGCTTTTTGATAAAAATATAGAGAAATATACCACACCGGCTCACGCGGAGTTATAAAGTTATGAAGTGCGACTTAACCGTACAGGGAAAGCGTTGTTTTATGCAAGTTCGGTCTGCACACCCGGTGTAAGGTTTATGGCGCGCATGAACTTATTTTTTCTAAAGCCAATCGATATGATTGCTGGGCAGGCCGAGAACGGGCTACAATACCGAAATATGAAAGATCCGTTTTGAAATTTAACACCGCACTTTCTGCACTGTTGCGTACTCGCTTTGCGCCGTAAATATCAAAAACTTAATTGGACTTTTACACAAGACGCTTTAAATTCTATTGAATCTTATTTCATCTATATACTAAATCTAATTTTTTTTGACGACAGAAATGTAAGAGGGCTGCATCGTAGCCTACAGAAATATTTTGTTTTTTGCAGTATATTTTTTAAGGTTTAGTGTAACTACTACAGCTGAAATTAACCCAAATGAACTCATATTATGTGTAATATACATTTAAGCACATTTTAAAATTTGATTCTCACGATGACTGGAAAAGTTTTAACCTGTCAATAAATTCTGCGTTTGAGCCTTTCTTGCTTTATCTCTCATATTGAAACACATATTTATTCTGATTTTCTTCCAATTCGCTGGCTTATAACTGAAAACTGCCATAAAATACAACAAATATAGATCATGCGAACCTGCAATGCAATAAGATCACATTTTCCTATCCCATGATTAAAAATGCATTATCCAAATTTGCCGATCATTGCATAATGGGTAGACACATCAACAGTGATCCCAAAGATATCGCAAGCGCCTGTTCTAAAAAAAATGGTTTTCTTTCAGATGTTGATAAAATTCGATATCCTATTTTATGGCGTACCAATAAATACAATATCGTACATTACACATAGTGAGATAAAGTTCGTATTATCTGCTCAAAATTTTAATTTTAATTCACTCAGATAGAGTTTATTTTTACGATTACATTTCTTTACAAATTTTTTCCACTTATACTTTTTTCATAAACATTCTCTCTAGCAGAAATAATGATAGGCTACACCAAATAAATGTAAATATTAATATTAATATGATGCAAGCACATATTTGCTTTCTTTGCATGATAGGTTCTTGATTTAGAACATGGATCAGTTGTCTATCCACTGTTAGAGAATTACTTCCGTAAGTCGTCTTCGTTTACGAATTGCAGTAAAAACCTTTTTCTGTGGCTGACATTCGTCATCAGTATAAAATCGAATTTTACTTCTTCTATTGAGTAATAAAAAGTTATGCTGTTTGAAGGAAAGTATATAATATTAACCGAGGCTTAGATAAACACTATTATTTTCTGAGCGTCGATTTTAAATCCCGTGGAGCATCTAATTATTAGATGCTCTAATATAATCCACCTAATAAATAAATAACTGCGATTCTATTAATTTCGGTAGATATTCAAATTAACTTAAATCTCGATCAATTTGGAGGGCAAGAAAATGTAGTCCTTATGTTTGCCATTCCTCTTTAATTAGCGTACATGTATATGAAATGATTTGCCTAACATCGCTGTAGGAATTTCCAATAACTAATACGAGATTACTTCTCGCAAGGATAGGTAATTCGATAATTTTTACCCTTTGTAGGTTTCAGAGAAAGAATTATAATTATTTTATATTTGACAAGAATTCGATTCGATTGTGTTTGAGTGGACAAATACAACCCCTTGTGTTTTTGAATTGCGACATGGTTTACTGATAATTCATTTTTTACTTGGTAATGGGAAAGCGAACAAATATAGCTAAAAAGGTGTATATAAATAATTACCTACCTACTTTTGGAAATCGGTAATTAATGATCTTGCATAAAAACAAATTAAATGAGCAATTGAAAGAAAGCGTAACTACTGTTACTCTATTCGTAGAAAAGTGAATAAAATCTAAAAACTTAAATTCTTTGGCCGTCCGATGGCTATTTATACGGAAACCTGGCTGAGTGCCGTTGGCTTAGCCTAGTCTCGCGATTTATGGAAGTTTGCAAAGTCGTTATTTCTGAGAGTGTCTTGTGTTACGGCATCGAACTATCGCACCCCGTGACAAAAAATAAACGGCTTGCTTGTCTCGCCATTTGGCACGTTTTATTCTTCGTTACCTGTTATGTTTATCTGATATATTACTTGCATGAAATTCAATACCTCAATCATTTAATAAGCTTATTTTCCGCCACTGTACGTTGCTGAAGAATTAAAACTAAAAGCTTTGATGAAATTACCGATAATAAACATGCATTTAATCTTCGTCTTCCTATCAGTTTTTCCCCACAAGAAAATAGGTTTTGATTAGATGTTTTCTTATAAAAGTTATTAGTAGATATAGATGCTATCTTCTACACCCTCCCTCGCTGAGGAGGTTGGGGGGCGTGAACACACCGTGACTTTTTTGACGACTTGGACTTCCTAAATAGCTTTTTAGACAGCTAAGACAGCTTTTTTAGACAAGCCACCTGTCTAAAACGGTCGACGTTTCGAGGAACAAATCTGCCCCCGTTGTCGAGAACGAAAAAATCTAAAAATGAAAATGGTTAGTAAATCAAAATAACAGTAAATAGCTCGTGCAAAATTTTCAAATTTTGAATTGACTTTGACAAGATGACAATAATAATGCAATATCGTATAATTACTGGTTACTGGTCTTTTAGGATAGTGTGATATTGAGATAAATAATTGATTCGTTTGTGAGGTGTTATATATTTACAATTTGGTGTTATGCGTTTAGGAAGAATTCAATAATTTTTGTTAAAAGTTTTAGTTAATTTCTAACTGCCCCTTATCAACTTCAGTTTTTAGCAAAGGTAACCACGTGCTGCTAAAACAGAAGTTGAAGCAACACATACATCTTTATTTAATAAAATTAAAGCACTTTCTTTAATTTTACGTTTTTTAGATGATGGTGGAGACAAAGGCAAACATTTGTAAGGTAAAATGAGGATGAATGTTATTTACATTAAATTAAACCAGTTTTCCCATAGGTATAGGATTCAATTAAAAATTCTAACTATGTAATTGTAACAAGTATATAGTTATTTCGTTTTTTAATAAAAATATATAAAATATTTTAATAATTAGTTATTAAATTTTTATTAATTAACAACAAAGACGACAAACAGAATAATTAACACCATTCTTCCCCGCTTGACCGTATGCTATTTAATTATTATAATCTTTAATTTAATTGTAATTTAATTAATTTAAAATTAAGCTCATGAGCATCGTTAAGCATGAGCATATTATAGATTCGGAGCGGCTATTTTCCCTTTGGCGCTGTGGGACCTTGCCCCTTCAGGCCACCCAGTAGCTACGCCACTGGGCCCCTCCTCAATTTTTCATGTAGTTTTATTTACTGTGGTGTGGGGTGAATTGTGTGAAAGTTATTTATATTTTTCAATACTTTTCAGTCTTCACAGCTACTAGAAATAAAAATAACAAATACGAATAACATGTGTTTATTAATAATATATAGGACAAATACGAAACAAACACAGGAATCTGGAACATATCGATAAATTTTTATTTATTTTTATATTTAGCTTCTCGTCGGGGTCCCTAAGCTCTGGGAGCCCCTGAGCTCTGGGGCCCCTGAGCTCTGTGGGCCCGACTCAGAGTGCGCATCGTCTGCGTCATCTTAAATCCGCCACGACGCAGAGTGCGCATCGTCTGCGTCATCTTAAATCCGCCACTGATGTCTGAGATCAACTTTTAAGGATACGTGTATGTATTTATAAAAGACCAGTTTTACAAACGATTATTTCAAAACTCTAGTCAATCATAAATAAATGGCTTCTTGTTCTTCAACCAACTCAACGACTCCTATTGTTGGTGAAAAACTCAACAATAGTTTATTTTTATTCAACGTGCAACTTGAAATACCCATTAGTTATTAACATTCCCTCGTATCCAAACTTCTCCTGTAAACGAATGAAAATGTTTTGTTGCATCATGGTCTCAGATCATGATTTAATATTTATGAACTTTTGCCCAAAAACAATAATTATTTTTTCTTAGTTAACTATCAAATGCCAATATGATGTGAAAGCCAAAACTCGCTGCAAACTTCTAACTAATAGATTGAGTAACTCATATTTTAGTTTGAAATTGAAACAATTTGATAGTTTAAGCGGGGCATTTACAAAAACGCAAGTTATGCAGTCGGTTTTGCTGAGGTGTGTGTCGTGTATCTTCACTCATTAAGCTCTGTAATTTGTTCCGTTATAGAATTGGCAAAATGATAATTTTTAGTGCTCTAAACTCCATATGAATATTTCATCGTTCTCTACTCTGCTCAAACTTACTCCATCGCTCTGAAAGTTAAAATGTTTTTAATTTCAAGTTTGTTAACATACTTACGTATAGATAAAGGTTGAAATGAGAAGTTACCGTTAAAAAGCGTTAGACTTTAGAAAAGAAGCAAGAAAAAAGTGTTATTCGTAGATAAGAAGACGTACACACAACTGTCTATGACACTTGCATTTCCAGTGTTTTTGGTTACCAAATGTATTTTTAGTAGCTAAATACAGAATTGATTATTGTGGTTCAGCATCAACTATGGTCTCTATAAAAGATATAAAAATAAGGGAAGCCCACTATTCTGTTGCCTAATAACTCAAGCTAATGGGGTGTAAGCTAACATTTACCCCAGTTTTAAAAAAAATACGTCTAGTAAATTTCTAATATTACGTGAAGACATATGTAAATTAATTTGACTATTATTATATTTTTGATAATATATGATGGTAGAGCTTTAATTTTAAGAACAATTTTAGCAACATTATTTTCTACTGAACTAGAGTCTATTCCGTCAGATTTTAAATTTTTAAGTTTCTTTAAGTTTACAACTACACCGTGTATTTGCATCAACAGTAGCTATGCAATCATTTGCATTAACTTCGAAAGGACATAAAATAATAGCTAGATATGTAATTTTGACGAATATTATTATCTATATTAAGACTATTGTCAAGTGCATGTATTGTGAATTAAAGGGTAATAATATTCCGGATGTTCCAATAAGATCTTTGTCATGGTGTCATATGATGTCATTTCATATTTACTTCTTGTCCTGGCAATTAAAAATAATATTTTAGTATGCGTGCATGCGCGGTTGATAAAAAAATGTTACTGTAAGTGAAGTCATTGCATGTTTTCGAGAAAATGCAGTTTGATCAATCAGATGAATAACATTCAGATAACGGATCATCAATTTGTAAAAGATTGCTTATTTCAAGGTATCACTTCCATGGTTCGAAATTTGCATTTTATTTATTTACCAATAGACTGGATCCTCTATCAATTCTATACCACGAGCCGTGGTAAGTATTTCTGAATGAAAGTTTAGATCAAATTTCCTATTAGACGCCCCAGACTTAAATCCACATACGAATTTCACATAAATCATCATCAGAAAACGACTAACCAAATAGACAATACTCTATCAAATTATTCAACGTTAATGTTTGAGCGGCGATGTGTTCATAATTTTTGTGTTAAGCATTATGAAACTTTGATATCTTGGCTATAGCTAAGCGTTTCGGGCAATAGCACCTCACCAATTCTATCTTCAGCTCATCGTAATATTTGTCACTGGGTGAGCTTGGTGATATTATAATAGATCATTTAATACACTGTATATTCATCCTCTTATTAGTATTGGAAACATATGTATTTATAGATAAATAACTGATCCTATCGTTCTTTTCGGTGACAAATGTTGCCTCGGACCTTCGAGTTTTACAACTTTAGTTAGTAAGATCATAGACTTAGTATGAAAACAGCCGAAATTGTTCTTAATAGATAATAAATTAAACATATAAATGTATTTTAAACACAATAATATTCTAGGGAGGTGACGATGGCCCCAAATGCCTAACTAGTCAGATCACAGACTTACTATGAAAATAACCGAAGTAGTATTTGAAAAGGCGTGTGCACTATGTGCGCATATCTGAAGTGACACTTCTTAATAAACGCCCTAGCCTTATACATATCGTAACGGATTTGGCTAAAAAGTAGTTTTTTTAAATATACCACTCAATTTACAAAAAGGGAAGGCATAAATGAAAAGAAATATTCTTCATAAACGTTTCGCTTATGTCTTGACAAGGTAATAGAGCAAATCCCATATTTTTTGCTTGTAAACTAATAAAGATATCACAATAACAATATTCTCATATTTTTCGTTCCGCCAGCTCGTGTGTCGCAGCCAGTTTTCGTTCCGCCAGCTCGTGTCGCGCCGCCTCGTGTCGCGACCTTCCAATTTTACTTCCGGCGCGCGTTAAGAAGTTGCACTCAATAATTAAATTATTAAACAAGTAAATTAATTTTAAAGACAATATTTTAGTGGTGTGACGGCCCTCGAATGCTTTCCCACTTCATTCACTCACTACGTTAGTGTCGTGAAAATAATTTGAAATCATGAGCATTAGGGCCAAAATAATACTAATAAGTGGCGCATATTGATCATTTTCGTTAGGGTTTGAACTCTCCCTTATGTCTTCTTCTTAATCTTCTTTCTAAATCAATAAGCGTCATGTTGACTTCTCATGTAATATGCCAGCCATTCAAAATTCACAATAATTGTGTCGTTAAAATCTGAAAATTTGAAGTGCAAGCGGTATAATCAATCTGTATCT
Source organism: Pissodes strobi (assembly GCA_016904865.1). Taxonomy (NCBI): domain Eukaryota; kingdom Metazoa; phylum Arthropoda; class Insecta; order Coleoptera; family Curculionidae; genus Pissodes; species Pissodes strobi. The sequence goes on from MU181944.1 coordinate 991,330, forward strand.
AGAACAGTGTTTTTAATGTAGTTACTTGTTCTCGTGTTCTTATTTTTTGTAAGAAACGAATAACATTGTGATTTTAAATTAGCAAGATATCTTTATAAAACTAGTTGAGTTACTGGCCTTACTACCTAAGCTGCATTGTATATCTAGGTATATAGAAATTGTGGGTACGTGTATTGCACTCTAGAAAATGCAAGATGCAAAGATAAAAGTTATTTACCTAAATTATTTCTTAGTTTTCTTTTCAATTTTAATAGGTCTTGTTTCGGTTAAAACACGTGCATTTCGAATCATATTCCATGATGTAGTATGTTCTTTTTCTAATGATGATTTTGTATTAAACCCGTTTCAAGAAGTATAAAGAGCTCGAATGCCGCCAGAATCTTGACAAGCCCCGATATGAAAAATGTATCACCGACCTGAACTGATTGGCTTGCAAACCGGGCTTTTTGCACCGTCGCGGTCTGTGTCGGTCTACTTTCATTATCCAACACAAAAGGAACTTCTTTTTGTCTCAAATCGTTCGGCAAATCCCGACAAGTCCTCACGGAAACTAATTAAAATTTTCTGATGGTTGGACTCTGATCTTTTCCTTCGACGGGACCTGAAGAAAAAACTTAATATACCAGAGGTTTTTTTTGATGCGCCAACGAAACACGATTATTAAGTATTAATCTTTAAGTTAACGCAATAATATTCAGAGCCTTGATAAAAAAAAAATATGTCTCGCTTTTGATAATGTACATTGGTAGAACGGCCTTGCGAGAAAATTTTCTTATAAATACCAAACTATTTATTCTATTGTGCCGTTCAAGATAGACCATATGACGTCTCTCCATTTCCAGATTTACTTCTGATATAAAAAATTACAAATAGTGATTCTCAAAACTTAAGAAATGATCTTAAGTTATTAGGCTATGATATATTGGTTATAGGTTGTCGATATATGTAACAGTTTTAGCATTTTTGGAAATGAAAAGTGATTTGAGGTAAGGTTTTGATAACCCAGAGCTTCATAATTTTAGTGCATAGGTACATAGAGGGGCGGGGTTATTGCAATAGGTTTAAAGTGATTTGCTGTTGATTCAGGTTTAGCATACTCTTAAAAAGTCTATGTAAAAGTTGAAAATGATAAACTTATTATTAATTTTAGGTGCTCACGACATCTTGTAAATTTTATCTTGTTGGTGGAAGAGTCGGGCCAATGTATAATGTGTAAAAGATTTTACAAATACCTATTCTTAAGTTTTACAGATTTAAAAATACTATACTTAATATCTCGTTCAAAACAAATTTCGGTAGCTAATCAAAACAGTTCGTCTTAGCAGGTTCCGAAGTAGGTACTTCGCGATTTTGCTAATTGTAGCATTATATTACTCAATAACGGTTGTTCCCAGCACAGACCCGGCACCTTAACAGTCCCAGATAACCTTATCGAATAGCCGTGCAGAATAGCATCTGGGTATTGGTCAACGTAATAAGGTCAGTGGCGTCCCTTATTTTTCTATCGCCCTATGCAGGAATGCATATATGATGCATATGTTTTTCCGAGACTCGAAAGTAGGCTAATGCATTATATGTTCTATTGTGTTGTTCATCCCTCACCTGTAAGTTTGATATACCAGATATCTTTGTTTTACCTCACTGCAGGCAGGAGAATTGTGTTTCCAGTTTCGTTAAAAGGTGCGTAACATATTGCATAAATACAGCTAACATTATGGAATAGCCGTGAAAAATAGCATCTATAGGGATTGGCCAACATAAACAGGTCAGTGGTGTCCCTTTATTCTCTATTGACCTATGCAGGAATGCACAGAGGTATGATGCATTATGTTTTTCCGAGACTCGAAAGCAGGCTAATGCATTATATTATGTTCTATGGTATTGTTTGTCTCTCACCTGTTAATTTGATATACCTACCAGATATCTTTGTTTTGCCTCACTTCAAGTAGAAGAGCTGTGTTTATTTAAACATGTTTCTAGGTGTCAGAAATATTGCATAAATACAGATAACATTACGGAATAGCAGGGAAGAATAACATCT
>MU181944.1:998370-1012998 GCA_016904865.1 Pissodes strobi
GCAAAGAGCAAGCCCTAAAACCAAGGTTTTTTTTTAATGGCGGACTTTTCTAGACAATCCCTGAGAAATATTTTTGTAAGCTAGTTTTCCTTAAACACTCAGTCAAAAACTCTAAATTTCCAATTTTAACGCGTTTCATATAGCTACATTTTCACTACTACTCGTGGATCATACTATACTATACTTAAAGTATACAGAGTGTTTCATAATTTAAGGCCGTAAAACCCCAAATTTCTTATGCAGAGATATTAGCTTTTAACCAAACTTGCGTAGGTTTTGAATTTGATAAAAACCAAGATATAGTGTCAAAGTTTGAAATTAATTTTCGATTTCCCTTAATAACTTTTTAAACAGTAGGTTTTTTACAAAATAATGAAATTGGGTTTTTTCAGGATAGGAATTTAAATTTATCGACCTTGAAGTAAATTGTAGAGGGTACTTTCTATGTCTGTCTTTCACGTTTTCAAAATATACCTTTTCTACGTAAAAATGATGTGGCAGTTGATATTTTAAATAAAAGTAAAAATACACCGGGGCGCAATCTTTTTGTGTGGTCAGAGAACGCCGCGCCGGCTACATCAAAATTGCCGATAAAACTGGATTCCGACTAAAAAAATTCCAAATACTAAATTTGCCTAAAAATGTTTGTTTTTAAAAAGCTAAGAATGTTGAAAATGAACTTTCACATCTGGTATTTTGGTTATTATCAGCATTTGAACATAGGTAAATTTGGTTAAATCCTAATATTTCTGCATAGGCAAGGATTTTGTTAGCTACCATTAAATATGAAACCCCTATGCTAAAACACCTGATCAATCAATCAGTAGTTGATTCTATAAAACAAGTTTTATCAATAACTTATACTTCGATGTTTCTTTTTTTAAAATTTCTATGGAATGGTTCATATTTGCAGGCATTATGAATGTTTCATTTCTAAATCTACGCTATTACCTACTAAGGTTCTTGTCAAACAGATTTTAAGCTTGGCTAGGGTTATATTCAGAATACAACCTGTGACGAAATTTTAGGTTTTCATAATTAATAAAACAAAAATCGAGGATATACCAGAAAAACACAAAAAGAGAAATTTAATAAAAGAAAAAACTCTAGCAACTGCAGGCAATGCTCCGCAGACGAAACATTTTCAGAATCACGCCCAAATTTTGCCAAAATTAGTCACTAACTATTACATGTTATAGTTTTATGAAACCACAGAGTATGTGGGTACGGATTATATTTATTTATTTTTTACCTACTTTGTTAGTGTTTATTACCTGTGACAAAAATAAAAATTACTAAAACTGTTAGTTTTAGATATAACATTTGACCTAATATTAAAGGAAAAAAAAGCAGTTCTCACTCTCACACAAAAACGATGATTTAATTCACTGGTTTGATGCAATATTTTTAATTTTCCAGAATTCAGAATAGGATTCGTTGTCAAGTCAATTAACGGGATAATTAAATAGCCTCATGTCTGCCCCTGACGGCAATGGAACGGGAAAATAGAAAACGCAAATTACCTTGTTTTTTCATTAAAATAGAAATTCGCTAACTGTCGGAAAACCAACTGAGAAGTAAGAAAATTTGAAGTTGTGAGTTATTTTACGACGCACTTCTTCGGAGTGTAAGTTGTGTTAATTTTACGATGTCTTCTAGCATTTTGATAATATAATGTTTTTTTTTTTTGAAAAATAGTTTGGAACTTCGAGGACATTACGGGCGGCGCGGCGGGCGAACCCTGAAATCGAGGACCTGTTGTGATTCTATATAGATTAAATTCCTTCAAGTCCTTTACGATTGCTTTTGTTCCGGTGGGGCTAAATTTAATATTAGAGATAGAGCGGTTAGTGATCGTGAGGCCATGATCAGTCCTTGCAACTTCATAATTGGGAATCGGATTCCCCTGTAAACAACAACACATGATAATGGAAATTTGTAAAAATGTGGAGGCTCTAGAGGCAAAGGTTCAGATTGTAGCGTTCTAATGTTTAATAAATTCTAGTATTGCATTCTATGAAGATGTTATTCAAGTGGTTAAGGAGATAATATTTGGTGATTGGAAATGAAGGAGCTAGGTTAAAGTGAGCCTTCATAAATAAGTTAGAAAAAGAAGATTCATCGGATAAAAATTAGTAAGGCATTGGAAACCAATAATGGTGGAGTGATACGAAAAGCTCTGGAGGAAGGTCTGAGAGTTTGATTCTAGGTAGCGTCCAAGGCCTTAATACATGAAGGTCTGGCCATACTGCAATCTTGAAGATTACCGCTCAAGAAGAATGTAGGATCCGTTTTGAATATTTGTAATTAGATTCGATATGGGCTGGAAGGCAAAAAAGGCATTGCCTATTTTTTTATAATTTTATAGGGACCTGCGTAGGATCAATTTTTAGAACAATAATTGACAATTTCGTAGTCCGCCACTGCCTTATGCGACCAAAGCACGCTGGCAAGTCAACCGGTTCTATATACGGTCCCTACACGACAGGTCTCCGGGCTGCTGTCAGAGCCATTTCCTTCGCTAATGAGATAGAATTGGAAGGACAAGCCGGAGCTGTTCGCTTGCCCGGCTCGCCACTTTCCACCGATACATCGTTAAAAAACTGCATAACATTATACCTAATAATATCTGAAATCCGAGACAATAGAATATGTAGGCTTGTCAATATTTGTGGATTTTTGTCATACCTGAACTAAGTCATTAATAGTTATTTGCGTATTTAGAGCGCAAAGTAACGGATTGCCGCTTGAGAAAGAATGTTACTGCGCGACGCGTAACGGAGCGCAGTAATCTTTGGAAAACGGCAATCTTACTTTGCGCTTGAAAAACACACATAATTTTTTCTACAGCCGCATTTTTTTAAATTAAATGCACATTTTTCTCTATACTTATTCTGAAATTTGCAAATGACTGTCAGTTTGACATATTATGTTCGGGCTTCGGGCATATTTAGAACAGGAGTGACAGCAACAAACTGTAACAAACGCACGACTGTCATTTATTTATCTTCGGTTTCCATGACCATTCAGCACACTAGACGGAAAAAGTGAGAATTTCCTTTTCCATGTTCGCGCTGGAGCGCAAAATAAGGATTCACGGCATTCGTCGATTTTGCGATTTCATTTGAATTTAGTATTTAGCTATTTTGCGCGCGTCTGTAGAAAAAATATTTTATTTAGGCCTCATAGTATCAATAATTATGAAAACTACCTTCAGCATGTTTTTTTTATAGTAGGTACGTCTTTTCTATTACTGATTTTCATATTTTGACTTAATGTTTTTTCATGGTTTATTAAAAAGTGTTGACGACTTAAAGAAGTCATAGCCAGGAAAATTCAATTTGATCTCCTGTTGGTGATCTAGGACGAGTTGACTACCATCACCTGCTGCAGGACATACGTTTTCATTCTTTAAAAAATATTTCCTAATTGTAGGCTACCCTTTATAGTTTAGCAGCATACTCTATATAGTTTATATGATCGAATGTCAATTTCAAAAGATTAGTTCTTGAAAACTCTCGATAAACTAAGTCCAAACAGTTGTCGCGCACTGGAAAAAAAAACTTATTTTGTACCTATAGACATAATATGCATATCGTATCGACCTTAAAAAAATCGATATGTGGAAGGTACATAAACGACGCCTCAGAGTTATCTTCAAGTTGAGATAATTGAATATGTGAATAGGGGGTCGGATTCAGGATTTTAAATTAAATATACAATGTTGCTGATTTCACTACTATGTCTTTCATGATGGCACTGTAATACATTTCGCTTAACATTTAATTGCGTGGGAAATATACCCCTCACCTCTGTTATATGCAATAATACTTTCTGGAGCTGGACAAATTTGAAAGAAATAATTTTTGAACGGCGATAGCAGACTGGCTCTTCATTATGTTCCTAGTTCTTCACTATGTTCCCATGTAGATGAATGCTGTAAATAAAAAGGGGTTAATGATGAATAATGTGACGATATATTGCTGGAGAAATTCTAAGATTAACTTAAGCCGGCAACAGAACCGTGTTGCTCTCATGTGTTAAAACGCTCCTAACAATTTCCTGGTCATCTTCAAATAAACCCAGTCTATTACATAATCATCTTATGCTCCTCTTATCGAGTACATCTTTGGATAGAGAGTTAACCATTTTTACAAACATATAAACATTCATCATTTTATTCTTTTAACGAACTTATTTTTTATGCTGTTTTATATTTTCTATTGGCTATGTTGTGGTTTAGAACCTTCGGCAAAATGCACTAAAACAAAGTTTTTTCTACAATACCGAAACAGAAATTTTGCACTCGAAGCACGTTTCACTAATCATGTCAGCATCATCAGGAGATGATTAAAACTAAACCTATAATCTACCTAACTCTATTTTATACTAACTGTTTGCTTAATCAAGCAAAACTAAAATGAACCAATCTTGGGATCCTACTAGTCATGCTCGATCAACCAATACAATGGACTATACCGAATAGGCCCTCTATCTCTATTTAAACTATCTTTCCATTTAATAATATCCATATTTTCCTATGCGTCTAATATTCTCCTATCAGATATATTATGAATTCATTTTAAAATTTTAATTGTTTTTGTATGATTATTTTCAAAAGCATGCTCAGAAACTGGATTTTTCTGTTCTACCATACTTTAAATGAGCGATATGTTCTTTGAATATCATTTGTATAGATCTTCTAGTTTGCCCAACATATTTTTAGTTCCAATCCATACATCCAATTTCCTAAATTCAACTTTTTTCCGATATTTCAGTTTTGTCATTTGTACTGACCAATAATGCCGTAATGTTAAACTGAGTTTGGTATACTAATTTGAAACCTACTTCTTTAAAACATTTTTGGTGTTCTCTTGTATACCGAGGATTATACGGTGTCGAGACATGTTTTGTACTTTTATCCTGATTAACGAAAGAAATGGAATCACGAATGATCTTTCTAAATGCATGCCTATTAATTAGTATATCTATTAAGTTAGTATTCAAATCATAAGCTTTCGCTCTATTCTTAATTGTCTCCTTTTCATTATTAATTATTTCTCTGCCTGGGGGAAAATTAACCATACAGTGTATTAAAAAATGAAAGCTAGCCATTTTGTGTTGGTCACAGTGGGATGAGTCATTAGGAATATATCGGTTAGTGGCAGCATTTTTTCTATAAATATCAAATTCCATTGTGTTATTATCGTTCCTAATTACTAAAATATCCAAAAATGGTAGTTGGCCATTGTTCTCGACTTTCTAAGTAAATATAATAGTGGGAAAACGGTTGTTTAGTTTTGTTACAAAATTTTTTGTACGAAAATAGCGAAAATGTCATCCAAATACCAGTACCTCTTGGAAAATATTCCAAATCCTGGCAGATTTATTTTCAAGTTTACTCATGAAAAGATTAGCTAAGAACGGCGATAAAAAGTTGCCCATTGCCGTGTCTTCGAGCTGTTGGTAATAATTATTTTTATATTGAAAATAATTTTGATCTATATGCTAAGTTCAGGTAAGGTAAATATTCTTGTTTGATTTCGTCATCAAAATTATTCATCTCAAGTAATTCACCAAGGTATTGCAAGGTCTGTGGGATTGATAAGCTAGGGAAAATATTCGCTTTTGTCTAATATAACAACCTTATTACCTTTGTCAGCTTTTAGATAGAAAACATCTTTCTTCTTTAATCTCCTGATTATTCTTTTTCCTTTTCCCGGCCGAGAGTGAACAATAATATTAATTACATTTTTTGATATCTGATTTCTGCATACTTCTCTAACAAATCCTTTAGTAGGTAGAGTCAGGAAGGTGTTGAATAGAGCTTTCAATATTACCTGGAATACCAAGTATCAAGGAATATTTGTTCAATACATAACTTTTCGCCGAAAATTTGATTATTTGTTGTTGAAGTCATGGAATATTAAATATCGCAATAAAAAAACGCCGAACGGCGGATTGTGCCCAAGTAGAATACCGCAGCCGTCGCTGGTCAACTGTTAAAATATATTGTTACGTGTCTTCGAAGAAAGAAAATACTAACCGAAATTAACTATCCCCAAAATATAGACAAAAAGATAAAAATGCTTGTATTGACGATCTGAAGTGAACAGTAGTACACCTCGTTTAACGTCGATTCATGCATAACAGTCGATACATCTAATGCTTAGACTTAATTCGCGTGAGCAGTAAAATCTATACAGCAGAATTGTAGCGTCCGTCATAATATGCCACCGGCGGCCATTTGGTCACTTTGATACGTCTAACCATCTCTTTTTTCATTTCTTATTCATATTTTATGTTATTTGCCGGTTCGAACTCCTTATGGCCGTCTGCCATTCTGGTAGCTCATGGTCGCGAATTACGGATCGCACTAGCTCTATCATTAATGCAAATATCTACCCTACAAAATCAACCTTAGTTCGTTGTATCAAAATAACGTATTTGAATTAATATAGTACTTTTAAAAATTAATATGAAACAGAGAATTTTGGCCAAACTACTTAGTGGATATATCCGAAATATACATGTGTCCTTATTACGCTGATGAAATAAACTCTCGGAACGTTAATTTTCCAATGTGCAAATTTGATTTAAATGTAATATACGCACAAATAAGTTCAAATTTAGTCGAAAAATTTATGGTAATCGATTAATAGCTATACCACTGCCATGAAGTTGCGTCAAACTTCCTCAACTTACTCCCTACCCATATTAAATAGCAACATGCATTTTAAACGATTCCTCCCTATTTCGAAGCCGATATAACCCAAAGCCTTTTAGTCTTCTTTATGAGTTTCTAAAGTATGGGATTTTTGAAAATACTACCCTTATAGACAAAGCTATATGGCCTGTCCGCCAATATTAGAGTCCCAAATCCTGACAAACTGCCTTCAATAACTTTTAATATTGGAGTCAGTGGATGCCTAAAATGTCATTTGAGATTTGCTGAAGCAGTTTGGATTCAGTTATTGATAGAACGATGATTCTTAAATGGCATTTTATATATCGAACACCACATTATATACGAAAATATTATAGTATCCAGTGGCGGTTCTAAGAGAATGGTAGAGGTGATTATAGGAATAAAATTAAACTATATTTTAAATATAATTTTTAAATATGAGAATATATATCCGCAAATCTTGTTTCTCTGCTTCGTTTGTTCCGAGGGATCATCTTACCTGTCAGATTTATGTTGTACTTTTGCCGGTTTTGTAAGCACTCTTGGTTTTTAATTTTTTTATTTTCGCCTCGGTTTTGCGTCTATATAGCTTTTTTTCTACCAGATGTAAATCTTTTTAATCTATCGGTACTGATTCTACCATTTCATTCATCTAACAACCAACAAAAAGCTGATTTTTTAATTCTGACTGACTTATTATTGGGTAAATTTACCTTAAGAAACGGACCGATTTCCGATAAATTGACGTTTTTTTTCAGAATAAGCATGATTTACGAAACGACGAGCGAAACGCGAGATCACTGCGAGGGATACAATCAGCTACACAAGCCTTTACGGGAATTAAAATATGGTGTCATATGTAACCGCGCATGCGCATTGTGTTTCATACATTGACGCGAAGTTTTGAATGCCACTTTACTGCCTCATAAATACCAATGTAGTACCTACTAAATAGGTACCAAATATTACGAATTTGTCCCAAAAAATACCATAAATACCAAGTTTTACCGAAAGTACCACAAAAAATACCATAATTGCCAAAAAGGTAAAAAATTTACCCCTCGGTTTATTGTTTTAATTGAATTTCTAATTTTTTCGTTTGAGATTTAGTTAAAAATGAAACAAGAAGCGCATTTAAGTACAAAATGTATTTATTTTATAGGTTTCAAACAATTAATTGCTTTCTGGTCATTACCTTCGAAATTGTCAGGCCACAAAATTTCTTTGGTCAGCAGCATCCTTCTTCATTTTTCAAGGTCATCTCCCTCATCAGTTAGAGGCCAAACTGGGTTCTGGATATTTTCATAAACCTCCTTCAGCAGGCACAAATACAATATTTTCAATTTTTCTTAACTTGAAACAGTACACCTGCCTGCAGTTTTGTTTGAGTAAGCCACAACAATGCTCGATAATATATCGATTGATCCCAATTAAAGATTTAAATATTTTTAATGGAGATCTCGTCTGACCTCTTAGGTGGTTAGGAGTGCCTCATAATATATGGATAACCACTGTCCTCTAATAAATAAAGTCATGCGATCATTCATCCAATGTAGCATATATTGGGGAATTTCTAAAAATGCTGCTATCTTGAGCTGAGCTAGTCACAGACAGCTTGCATCAGAAAATAATAATAATTATTTTTGAACTTTTTGTTAGATAATATAAGAGAACATGCTAAGATCATATTTAAACTAAATGAAGATAAAATACCAGATTTAGCAACAATAAGCTTTCAGAGGTTAAAACATTTTTTAAATTTTGCATTCACCAAAAAAAATGTTTATGATAAGCCTCCCTGCTTGCTTCAAATCTTAAACTGTTAAAAAATCACGTTAATTTAAAAAACTGAGATGACTACATTTCCTTTTAAGAACTCTTGAATCATCCAGAGTAATAATCAAAAGATCATTGTAGTACTTAAAATGAAAAATAGCCTACACTGACAAATGCGAAAAGGTACTTGGATAGAGTAAAAGTACTTTCTTTCCAAATACGAATCTGAAATATTCATTGGCTTGTCATTTTTATGTGGAATCATGGATTGCACCAATCACACCTGGAAACTAAAATATGTCTCCATGGCAGCTTTTTCTTGTCTGGATACTCAAAAAGTATCTCACTTTCTACAACTACAGGGAAATAAGTGCCTGATCATAACATGATAGCTTCCATTTCCTCCGACTTGACTATTAATAAAAATACTATTTTCAAATATCTTAGCATGATTTTGGACTATCTAATTGGCGACTGAATCGAAAATAGAATGGCAACCTCTAAATAATCTACTGTTGAATATAAATACTAAGTCTATAAGCTCATCATCCTTTGAATCTGAGCCTGAAGACTCCGACGTCATTTTATTATATATTGACCCCTTCAAAATTTAAACTAAAAACAACTGACCCAAACTAACTACGAAATAAGATCTAACTAACCCCAGCGTTTATTTCTTCTTTTATTCTTACTATATGTTTTTCACGAGTAAAGACAATTTAGACAATTTTGCACTCTTGGATTGATATACGAGCCTTTATTCAAAGAACATCAACATGACATAATTGTATTCCCTAATCCAACACAACAAATCAAGTTTCAAATTCAAACATCGATGACTGGTGACTGCACATGCCACCAACCGGAAATCACAAGGAATTACTCAAAAGTATTTTGAACATCTTCAGCCCGTTTGCAAATTAAAATCTGAGTGGTTGTTTGTATTTCGGATTTATTCGGGTTAAACGCTTTTATATAAATGCGCATGCATCAAACTGTTTAAAATCGCTGCTAGAAGGTAATGTGCCACTAGTAATTTTCTTATAGGAATATTATAAATTTCTCTCTTCACTACACAAGTTCCATTTGTATTTTTGTGTGCTTACATGCTGCAATCCCTGCCTCTCAGTGCATCCTAAAATTTAGGCATATTGATAAATGCCAAAATCAGCTTTTATCTCCGAGCACATTATATAATAATAGCTACACCTATACCAAGTAAATTAAGTGTCTTTCCCCTATTCAAAGCAATAAATAAAATGGTTGTAGTCGCAATAATCTCCCATTAACAACTGGCACTTAATCCAGCAACAGTAAGCGCCAAACATATTCTCTGACCGTCTGAAATACGATTGGAATTGCACTTGATCCTCGGGGTCAAAGAACAATACATTCCAAATCTATGAGCTGTGCACTAGAATTTGGCGCTAGAATTTACTGTAATTAACTCTGGAAAAGTTCGACGTCGTTAAGCTAGACGATATTGTAATGATTTAATATATCGCTGTTGGAATAATAGGAATAGGATCTTCTTAAGCTTAAAAATAGTATTAGAAACTCGGCCATACTATTAGCCTTATATATTTAACAAGGAAATGAATGTAGTACTATTTACTTCTACCGATTTATCTTTATTAATTTTAATTTTTTTTTTGTTGAAATGGTAACAGTGCGGAAAAAGTGCTTCTTAATATATATTTATAAATTTAGTTTACTTTATGTAGCATTATAATATAGCATCTAGATAATCATGGTTACTCAAGTATCGATCATAGTACTTCATATAGCAAAATCACTAATCTATCCCATTCTCCTATCACAATGTTATTATTAGAATCACCATCGTTCTGGACAACCTATATATAAAATATAGATCAGAGTGTGGATCAGAGTGGTTTTTTGCCATTGACGTGAAATTGACATTCCGCAAATTCAGATATCTATTCAGTACATCCAATAGCTAGGTTTTTTGCTCTTACCTGATTATTTGGGAATTACGCCCCCGCCAGTATTCCTATAGTAATAATTCCATAGGTAATACATTTCACCTTTCAACATGGCAAGGCTGAGGCTCGTTTAGTTACATGATAAACACTAACTTGGACAGGTCATATAATTTTATAGATATATAGAAGCGACATAAAATTTGGGGAAACTCTTCCGCTTAAATTATAAAATTATTCTGTGCCTTGTGTTTGTCTTTTTATATTATACACATGTAAATTATTGTGTATTACCAGCTGATTAAAACAGTTTTAATCATCTCCTGATGATGCTAACATGGTTAGCGAGACGCGCGTCGAGTGCAAAAATTCTGTTTCGGTATTGTGGATAAAACTCTGTTTTAGTGCATGTTGCCGAAGGTTCCAAACCCCAACGTAGCATAAAATGTTTAAACTAATATCTTACGTCGAAATCGTAGCAGATTTAATAGCCAGCGGCCACTATAATCCCACCCTACCTTTAAACCATGATGGATTTGAGTAAAAATTAATCCCTAATATGTTGGTAGCTAGGCTGAAGATTTGTTCAAGACTGTTGGTTCATTGTGTATACTTGTGAAAACTGCCATGTGCTTACTTACTTAATTAACTGATATTCTGCAAATAGAATAAAATATAATGAACCAGTATAACACCTAATTAATAAGTAACGTTTTTCATTACCTATGGTTAACAACCAAAACTTAGAGAAATATTTGTCTGAAACAAGCAGTATTTCATTGAATTTCAGCAATTTTAAATTTCAAACCTGCAGCAATAAAATCAAACCCTCGGCAGTATATTCGTTTTACCTGATATTTATCATACGCCATATTTAACCGCGGCCAGTACATCAATTAAATATTGACATATTGCATTTGGTCCCGTATAAACATAATGTAAATTTATGCCGTTTCATATTTCTCGCTAAGCACACTCTATTAATATCATTATCATGATAAGCCTATAAATTTGCCATGGTTGATAATATCTACTGGTTACATCTAACACCTAGTGGGCTTTTGGTTTGAGGCACATAGGTATTTGTCTTGGAGAAATTATTTCTCAATATGGACATACAGAAGTGTTGAAGTTGAAACTAGAAAAAGAGGATTTACGCATGAATCTGAGCAAGATTTTTATGTTAATGCTCAGCGTATAAACTACATATTTTATTTTCATTAAAAAATTTAATATTTTGATATGTGGACTTTCAGATGGCCCACAATACAATGCCTAACAAGTATTAAAAATATTGGTTTTCAAATATAGCCCGAATCATTAGCGCTGCGGAAAGCCTACTAGGTTGAAAACGTACACTGTTTTTTTTTTTATTTTGCGTTCAAAATGAACCATCCAGACTACTTGCTTTTATCAAAGCACTGAAGCTGGATGGGGTACTCCATTTCGACGAGCAAATGAGTGTCGAAAAGAAGCTCACTACTTTTGTTGACTGGTTGCTATGTTATTAACAAAATTATTCAATGTCAAGGGACACTAGCAAAAATGGCTTTGAATTGGATTTCTACTAATAAGGACGTTAAAAATGACAACTGCTGATCGTGACTAAAATAAATTAAAGTTTTTCATTAAAAACCTGCAAAATAGAAAAAAAATAGTATAAAATACCCGTTTTAAAAGACATTAGCGTACTCGCACGGTACGCGGGTCCTTTCCTAACTTCGTGCTCGTACGAAACAATACGCTCTTTTAAAACTAGTATCATAATATACTACTTCCTACGACCATCTATGAAACTCACAAAATAGCACTTTTTATATTCTTAAGAAACTGATTATTATCATAGGCGTGTTAAATCGACCTTTCAATACCTGTGTTGGTGTTGAGAAGTAATTATCGCATCATCCTCATGTGTCAGTGTCAAGTCAGTGTCAAGTCAAAGTCTCAAATTAAGTATGCTGTCAAATTAGCAGTATCTGCCATCTATTTAAAAAATAAAGTCTTGCTGAAATCGCACGCGTGTGATATAAGCCCTTCTCTAACCAACTTAACTGAGTTTTCTTTTTTCTCATTTTCATAAATATCCGTAGGAAATAGTATATTGTGTAACTAGGAGGAAAAGCAAAACATTCCTGGACGACTGTGGTAGTTGCTGGACGAGGCGCAGCCGAGGCCAGCAACACAGGAGTCCAGGAATGTGCTTTTCCTACGAGTTGCACATACTATTTTTTATCCGATCGAAATTAATTATTAGAATACGTACTTAGAGCCAAATATTACTCTAAATAAAAACGGTGTTTTAAATTTAAACTCAACATAATATCAAGTTTTGAATCGAGCGAGCTTGAAGTTTATTACGTAGCTACGGAAACTACAGCTAAATGTTACTTTTGATAGACGTCAGATCTGACAAACAAGGCGTTTGTATATGACAGAAATGTTACATTCCCGGCCTAGGACGGGAATGTTATATTCCCGGACGCATATTTGTAAACAGGAGACGCGTTATCCATTCGATTAATTCCGCCGATGCCCGAAAGACATTTCATATTTAGAAGACGAGTCCGCCCAAGACAGCCTGACACGTCTGCTGTTTACATAGCCTCTTAACGCAACAATTGAATAGTTGGGATTCTTTTTTTAAATAAAAATTCATTGTGTGAAATAATAAATAAAGAAGATAAGATAATGAACTTATACAAGGTTTTTATCTTCCACATGCAACAGTGTCTAAAGGAAATTATCTAGAAATAATGCCATCAAAAATTCGACCGACAGTGATCTCGACAGATGACGATTTAGGAGAGAGGAAAGCGAGGACGAAAGTGCTAAGAAAACATTGGCCAGATGCAAAATTGCTCTTATGCATTTTTCATATAAAGAAGGCGGTCTTGAGATGGATTTTAACGGCGAAAAACGGAATACTACGAGATTTGTCACAAAAATGTTACTCCCTATTTAAGAAAATTTTACATTCCAAAACCGAAAATGAAAAGTTTCACTGAAAACTGTGATGAAAAATTAAAGAAATACTTAGGCAATCAGCTTACTCGTGAAGAAACTTGATGTATGCTGTACAGAGCGCATTTGAAGTTAAGAGGAAGCGACACTAACTTTGGGTTGCCCAAAATATGGTCGAAACATTGTTATTTTTTAGTGTTTTTTATTCCGAACTTTTGAGCAACCCTGTATATGAATTGCCCAAAAATGTCTTATTTTTAATTAAATACCTAGCTAGAAACTTTTAATCCTTAATCATAAACTTGTTTTTAGTTATGTACTCTTATATTGTCCTATGGGTGTTTGCCGATTTTCAAAAGTTATTTGTCCTAAAAAAATATGTATCTTTTGTTTCAAACTCAAAACCCTGTTCAACTTACTTTTATACTACCTACTTTAACAAATACATGCTTATATGTAGCATTTAGAACTTGAATTTTTGTCCCATATTTACAAAGAATAAGAAGTTTATGTTTAGAAAATAAGAAAACTCCTATTTTTACCAGTATAATCCACTACCCACCAGATTTTGGTAAGTACACCAATAAGTATTTTAAATTATCGCAAGAAATTAAAAAAAAAAACACAAAATATCTTATTAAAAAAGTTTTAGTAAATAACAGACGTTTCTGGCAAAAATCCATCTCATTCGTCTGCTATATACAGCTCTTGATTCCGCAACCATTTTTGCAACTGACACGTCTGCCGTTTACCAAGCGGTTTTGCCTCACTCGTCTGCTATATACTACTCTACTTCGGCTCGCGTCTTATGTCGGACGCGTCTCCTGTTTACAATTATGCTTCCCGGACAGTTATTTTCTATTCTTGTACAGTTATTGCATGTTGCCAAGCAACGAATACAATATACTGGAATCATAACTTTTGCGGTGAGAAAACACATCGGAAAGGTGTCGTTTTTCGTCCGATCGCATAAAATTAAAATGAACAATACATGATGTTAAAAAAATGAATCCTTATATAATTTTTAATATTCTAGATTTTAAAACGAAAATGAAAGAATATTTGTAGTCTCAATTAACAACGAACACAACTTTAATTCAACTAAAATTTACTGAATGTACTGCGCACTAAAGAAGCAGAAAATTTCAGATTTTTCTTCGGTAGAGGAATGAAAACAACTGTAAGTACAGTACAGGTAATCGTAGTTAATAATTTTGCAAAAATTCCGCATCCTTTCTTGGACTACCTATTAGTGCAAAA
>MU181945.1:969-14198 GCA_016904865.1 Pissodes strobi
ACATACAACTATTGGCCATATAATTACTTACACTATCTTTATCGAAACAACCGTTAAATGCCTTTTTATCGTTTATTATCTTTTATCTTAATTATTACCGTTTAATACCGTTATTTGGTTAATTAGTACCAAATTTCTTCATTACTTTGGTTAGCGAATGTCTTGCTAATCCTATTTTAAACATCTGTTTTACTCTTTGTATTGCGTACAGGGTTTTTTCCTTATACTTTGCCACTCCTTTAGAAACTCTATTTAAAGAGACAAAGAAAACATATTCAAATAAAAACTTCAGGATTTCTTCTGAAATTTTCAATCAAACTAAGCAAAAAAACAAATGAAATGCCGATATATTATTACAGTTTTAAGATCTTCTTAGACTCCGCTTTTCGAAGATATATTTAGTTTATTTCACTTTAAATAACTAAGTCTAGGTAGCCGTGCCTTTTGCAATGCGGGCAAATAGTGCGATATTTACCGCAACAGCCATGGATCACCAAGGAAGACAAAACATTATATGACAGCAAATATTTATTCTGACATTAAGATGCTGTTCATTTTTATTTGCCGGCTAACTAGACTTAGGTAGTTATTTAAAGTGAAATAACTGAAAAACGGCTAGTGCAAACATAGGCAAACTATATATTTTTGAAAAGCGGAGGCCAAGGAGATCATATTCAGATTTTCTTGTTTTGCGATAGTAATTTGTTTTTTGCTTAGTTTACTTCAAACTTTCAGGAAAAATCCAGAAACTTTTTTTCGAACATTTTTCCTGTCTCTTTAAATAAAGCTTCTAAAGGGGTGGCAAACTATAAGGAAAAAAAAACACTGGACACTTACTTAAATGCGACGCACTTACTGCAATTTACTGCAAGCCTTATGGCAGTAGACCATCTTACGTAACTATAACTTTAGATTTTTGTCCATAGACAGGTTATCGAATTGAGCTCATTTCGATTTCTCCTGCATGTCTTCATTGATTATATATTTTCTTCACAGGTCAATTTAATTTGAACAAATATTTTTTTAACTGT
Source organism: Pissodes strobi (assembly GCA_016904865.1). Taxonomy (NCBI): domain Eukaryota; kingdom Metazoa; phylum Arthropoda; class Insecta; order Coleoptera; family Curculionidae; genus Pissodes; species Pissodes strobi. Next base: position 2,001 of record MU181945.1, read on the forward strand.
TCATTTGTCCACTGATATTATCGCTGCCATGGGTTTGGTTTATAATTGAAGAAGAATAATATTTTTTTAATTAGTTTTATTTAAGACGTTCTGTAATTACTTGTTACAACATTTAAAAATTCAGACTTGAATTAAGAATATAAAAAGAGGAACTAGACAGTATTAATGAATTAGAACTTAAGATTAGGGGTTGGTGATCTTATAATTTTGGTGATACTTATTTTTAAGAATGTTATTATTTTAAGTACGATACCATAACCTCAATTAGGTCTGAGACTTAATTAATTGTACTCATTTTGTTTGGGAATATATTTAATATTTAAATAAATAGTTTAATTATATTCTTTAATGTTTTTGGTATGCTGATATCAAGGTCAAGTTGGGCTTGTGTAATTTCTTTTCAGGTTTCTCAACATTCTTAGATAGGGTATTTTTCTAAATTTTACTACCCTAATTTCAATGCTTAAAAATCATTGATATATCCTTATTAGGAAATTTAGTTGCGCCTTCGCTTAACTGTCTACTCGACGATCTACACATATAAATAATATCACCGCTGGGTGAACCAAGCATATGGACCGATCATTAAACAATTAACTAATCGCGTTACAATGTTTTTCATTCTGCAGAGCTATTACTTGTTCTTACTTGGTATGAATTACAGCCTAATGCTCGAGAGCCAAATAAATTTAAAAATTGATCTCCAACACCTGCCAATGAAATGCGAGTATTTCTGGGGCGTGTTATTCTTCAGAGCACTAAAAAAACCCAAGTGTGTCAGTATTGATTAAAAAAATCTTTAATTGTTGAACCATTTTTGCCAAATGCCTTAATGAATAAAACATTCCAGTCAATAATGTGAAATCTACATTTTAACGAGACCTTTGACTCTGAGCACCATCCAAATCCGAAGCTAAATAAAATATGGTCTTATTTACGACAAGTTAGTGAATACATTTCTAGCTACAGGTACTCCAGAAAAGCATATTGCATTTTATGAATGTGTTATTATACAAAAGTATACAGACGTACCTATATTAGGTTCATTAGTGGCTTTGTATGGAGTTTTATCGTATATACGGGTAGACACACGAATCTTGACCAGGCTATGTATGGAGTTTTATCATATATATGGAGAGACACACAAATCTTGACCAGGAATATGTTCACTGGAGACAAAAATGTTTTTTTCAAAGAACAAGGGAATTTCTCTTAATAAAACAAGATATTGCTAAAAATCCAAAAAAAATCGGCATATTAGCCCATGACGACTATCTAAATATGTTTTAACAGAATTAGCAGGTAGAAAATTGATAATTATGTAACACCTAGACATATGACTCGGTATAATTGAGAACGCAGTATGCTTGAAATAATTTTTACCTAATTCCCAAAGAAATAATCTATCCAAAGATCAAAACCGATTTAATATTGAATAAAAATAGAAAAGTTGCAACAGTTTGTATTTGTTTGAAATTTTTGGGTTTTGCTGTTCATATATTTGTATTTTCTCTCAGGTTTAGTTGTTAATCGAACCGTTTTTATACGTCTTGTTTTTTCAGAAACTAAGGAGCCCGTTTGACCGGAAAATGTCTATTTAAAAAAATTGCACACATCTATACCGTTATGTGAATTTGCGCCATCATGTTAAAACCACACATGTGATTGTCCAGCCAGAGTACAAACAATATCGAGTAGAGTCACTCAGCAAAACCGTTTTGATATTTTTACATCAAACGCATGCAGCCGCTAGCAGTCTGTCGGATCCAACGTTCCGGAGAGTTTCAGTATTCAGTAGATTAAGTATTCGCTGATGCGCTTTCCTCGGTTATTATTTGATACATGACACAACGCGACGCGACAGTACACAGTATCAGGGCGTTTGCACACTCACTATCCCTCGTAGCAGAGCCACCGCAGGGCACGAACCAGATGGATCCGGATTCGGTCCGCCGCCAAACGCTGTCTGCGAAATTCGAAATTTGGCTCCAGTGAACCTACCGTATATATATTTATACCGTGGTCCAGCAAACAAGATTTCTACTACAAGGTCTTGAAATTGATCGTTTCAAAAATTCCGAATTTCATGGGGGTTATTGTAATATATTATTATTGTATAACTAAATTAAATATTTTAAAGATAAAACTTTTTAATTTAATCTTTTGCAGATCATCTGCTCTATTTGAAACAAATACCTGAACCCTACTTGAAAGATAAATTTAAAAACCTTATTGACGTATTTCTGAGGGACGAAACGTCAGAAAACAGACAGATATTTAGTTATGGAGATATAAAGTTTCCAAAAAATGCAATGCAAAAATTGAAAAAAAATTGCAAGTTTTCGTTTTTTTTTTAACGATATATAATGAGGCACCCAGAGTGCAACACTTTGTCAAACTTTGTATCTTCTACGGTTTCCGAAATCTCCATAGTTAGCCTCGAATGTGTGACGTCACCCTTTATATTTAACTTAATTTTCACAAAATTTTCGGCAAATAAGTAAGATTATATATTTTATATTACAATATTCTGACTTACAAGAACTCAAATAAGCATACTTTTTATGAAAGGTTGTTAAATAGTTTATTAGAGTCCTTTCTTATTAATCAAGTAATGCACTTAATATTCACGTTAAATAAAATAAAGTTAAAAAGTTTTTAATATAGATATTAGGTAAGCAACGATTTTTAAGATATTTTCCTGCGTCGTGTATCGAAACAGAGCCGTCCCAAGGGACCCTTAAATCAACATGCACCGATCATAAAAGTCTTAGTCCTTGAGAAGGGCTTATATGCCTATATGCTTTTGCGAAGCAGCATCGTAAAATTTTTATATCTTTATATTGAGAGTGGTCTCTTATATGTGTATTAGATGTTTGTGTTCGAGATGTTGTGATGGCATATTTATTCCTAATACGGGATATATTTAGAGGCACTAAACCTTGTGCTAACGAATTGAGAAAATTGCTAGTAAATATTTTCCGTAATAAATAAATATGTTGGTAACATGTTCGTGAAATAAGAATATTTAAATAATAATTATACAGGGCATCCCGAGAAATGGACCTCGAGCATATCGTAGTAAAAACAGGTCCCTGCTGCTACTCTTTTCCGAAAATGGGTCACCTTCTTTTAAACCCTTAACATTAGATCCTGTATAGCAACAGGAAAAAATATATTCTCTCAGTAATATTATATCCAAAATCTATGAAGATTCAGCGTAATTTTCTCTTAGTAGTCATATTAATTTGGCCGCCCTGTATAAACTATGTTTATCATTATGACGAGGTTGCAACTCAAAATTTAGTTTATTGCAGGAAGAAAGCTGCAAATTATCCAGAGTTTTAAAATTTCTTCAATATAAACTGCTACGAGATTGTGACACACGATATATTTGAAAAAAATCGTATATCGAAAACAAATGAAAAAAACGGAAATCGCCAGAGAGATCATTCTGTCGAAGAGAGATGAAAATGTGTTTTTCGATTCCTGTACCTTAATTGATTTATTAGACATTTATTACCTGTGCGTTAATTAGATTCATTAAGATACAGATGGTTCATTATAATACAGGAAGAACCCTGTATATTGGAAAAAAAAACGAAAATCGTCAGAAATTGTTTTTTTATGTTTTGTGAAAGATCATTCTGGCGAAGAGAGAATAATGAAAATGTATTTTTCGATTCCTATACTTCAATTGATTTATTAGAAATTTAAATGAAGAGTAAAGGCCTCGGTGAAGGCTGTGCGCATGTACGAAACGTAGTAAATAAAACAATATTTGTATTCCATGCAAAATTTTTGCATGGAATACAAAGATTGTTTCATTTACTATTAGACATTTATTACCTGTGTTTTAATGAGATCCGTTAAGATACCGACATTTGATTATAATACATGAAAAACCCTACAGGAACAAATGAAATAAAACAAAAATCGACAGAAATTGTTTTTTCGTATGTTGCCAAAGATAATTCTGGTGAAGAGAAAGGAAAATGAAAATGTGTTTTCTTCTACTTGAATAGCTTTATTTGACATTTATTACCTGTACTTTAATGAGATTCATTAAGATACACATATTTCATTAAGATACAGGAAAAATCCTGTATATTTGAAGCAAACGAAAAGAAAAACGAAAATCGGCAAAAAAAATTTTTAGTATCTCATCAAAGATCATTCTGGTGAAGAGAATGAAAAGTGGAAATGAATTTTTGACTGCTATGTTTTAATTCATTTACTAGACATACTAGCTGTACTTGAATGAGTTATTATGATACAGATGTTTCATTAAGATACAGAAAAACCCTGCATACTGAAATCAAGCCAAAGAACAAAAATGATCAGAAATTGGTTTTTAGTATTTTGTCAAAGGGCATTCTGGCGAAGAAAAAGAAAAATGAAAAAGTGTTTTTCGACTCCTATATTTTGACTGTGCTTAAATGAGACTTAAGGTAAAGATGTTTCACTAAGGTACAAGAAAATCCCTGTATATTGGAAGCAAATGAAAAAATTAAAATCGCCACAAATGGCTTTTTGGTATTTAGGCAAAGGTCATTTTAATGAAGAGAAGGAAAAATTAAAATGAGTTTTTTGACTGTTAAACTTTGATTGATTTATTAGCCATAGTACCTGTATTTTAATGAGATTCATTACCATACAGATCTTTCATGGTATTTCGACAAAGGTCATTCTGGAGAAAAGAAACTATAATGAAAATGAGTTTTGCGGCTTCTTTTCTTTAATTGATTTATTAGACATTTATTATCTGTGCTTTAATTAAGTTTGTTAAGATACAAATGTTTCATTAAGGTACAGGAAAAAAACCTTTATACTGATAACAAATGAAGAAAACGAAAACCGTCAGAAATTGTTTTTCGGTATTTTGTCAAAGATCCTTCTGGTGAAGTGAGAGAAAAAATAAAATGAGTTTTTCAACTTAATTGATTATAGACATTTACTATCTGTACTTTAATGAGATTCATTGAGATACAGATGGTTTCATTAATACACAACGACCTTGTAGTGAAAGAGCAAAAATATTCAAAAATAGTTTTTTGGTATTTCGTCTAAGGCATTTTGGGGTGAAAAGAAAGAATGGAAATGAGTTTTTCGACTGCTATACGTTAATTGATTTATTTATTAGACTTTTATCACCTATGTTAATGAGATTCATTAAAATACAGTTGTTTCGTTAAAGTACAGAAGGAATTCTGTATATTGAAATCAAATTAATAAAACAAAACTCGACAGGAATTTCATCAAAGGTCATTCTAATGAAGAGAAAGAATGAAGAAGATGCGTTTTTTTGACTCCTATACTTTAATTAGTTGATTAGACATTTACTACCTGTACCATAATGAGATTTATTAAGATACAGATATCGTATTAAGACACAGAAAAACTCTGTATGTTGACATTTACTATCTGTACTTTAATGAGATTCATTGAAATACAGATGGTTTCATTAATACACAAAGACCTTGTATATTGAAAACAAATGAAAGATCAAAAATAGTTTTTGGATATTTCGTCTAAGGCATTTCGGGTGAAAAGGAAGAATGAAATAGTTATTTGTGTATTTAGAGCGCAAAGTAACGGATTGCCGCTTCGAAAACGGCAATCTTACTTTGCGCTCGAAAAACACACAGAACTTTTTCTACAGCCGCATTTTTTAAAATTAAATCCACATTTTTCTCTATACTTATTCTGAAATTTGCAAATGACTGTCAGTTTTGACATATATATTCGGGCTTCGGGCATATTTAGAACAGGAGTGCCAGCAACAAACTGTAACAAACGCACGACTGTCATTTATTTATCTTCGGTTTCCATGACCATTCATTCATAGCACACTCGACGGAAAAAGTGAGATTTTTCTTTTCCATGTTCGCGCTAGAACGCAAAATAATGATCCACGGCATTCGACGATTTGCGATTTCATTTCAATTTAGCAATTAGTTATTTTGCGCGCGGCTGTAGAAAAATTAGTTTTTCGACTGCTATACTTTAATTGATTTCTTTATTAGACTTTTATCACATGTGTTAATGAGATTCATTAAAATACATTTGTTTCGTTAAAGTACAGAAGGAATTCTGTATATTGAAATCAAATAAATAAATAAAAAGGTCGACAGAAATATCTTTTCGGAATTTCATCAAAAGTCATTCTAATGAATATCTTTTCTGAATTTCATCAAAAGTCATTCTAATGAAGGGAAAGAATGAAGAATATGCGTTTTTTGACTCCTATACTTTAATTAGTTGATTAGACATTTACTACCTGTACTATAATGAGATTTATTAAGATACAAATATTGTATTAAGACACAGAGAACTCTGTATGTTGAAAAGAAATCGAAAAAACAAAAATAGCCATATTTTTTTGCCTTTTGTTCATGGTTATTCTGGTGAAGAGAAAAAAAATAAAATTTGTTTTTCGATTCCTGCACTTTAATTGATTTATTAGACATTTATTACGCGTGCTTTAATGAGCTTGTCGACGTCTATATTGAATGACGAAATACCATGAATACTTTAAGGCGTTTGATATACACATGTTTTATTAAGATACAGGAAAAACCCTGTATATCGGAAACAAATAAAAAAAACGAAATTTTCGTCAAAGGTTATTCTGGCAAAGAGAAAGAAAAATGGAAATAAGTTTTTTTGGCTGGTATAATTTGTTGATTTGTTAATTGTTAGGCATACTACCTGTACTTTATTGACATTCGTTAAGTATAGATGTTTCATTAAGAGGCACTCAAGGTAATTCTAGTGAATAAAATAGAAAAATAAAAATGTGTTTTTTCACTCCTATACTTTACTTGACTTATTACACATATACTTAGACATTTACTACCTGTACAGGGTTATTCATTATAATCGGACACCTTATTTTATTTTTAAAGATAGACAGCTAAGTTTTTTATCGACTTGTAGGTAATCATCTTCATTATAAGTGAACATCCCCTTGGGTGTTCACTTATAATGAATAACCCTGTATCTTCATTAAGGTACTGATTTTTCTTTAAGATACTGGTTTATGACCAATACAAATAATGAAACATCATAGCAGTATTCCATCAATATCAAAGCAATCTTTGATGACATTAATATTTAACAATTTTGTGAGTATAGTTTCTGATTAGTAAAAATAAAGAAAAGTATTTAGTTTTAATTATTATCTTCGAAGAAAAATCGTTTATGCAACTGACATTTAATGACTATTGACACATTGGCATTCATTACTACACTCACCTACGGCTCGTATTAAAGCCATCATTAAATGCTCATTAAATAATATACTATTTGAAAATTTTCGGAGTTTACAAACTTTTGCAGCGTTGCATATGCAGTCACGCAATCGGCAGCACATACCCTGCGGACGAAGCAAGTGAACACGAAAACCGCATTACGATATCTTGTGTCAATATCGAGCTTAAAATCTTGTTTAACAATTTCCTTTGATCAACTTTTATTTGATATCGGGAAAAATTTAAGTGGCAATATACTCAAATATTAGTAATAAGCATGCATACATAATAAAATGTAGCCTGTAATCGATCCTAAAATTAATGTTCTGCGATTATTTCAATAAAGAAACAATTAAGGAATATGTGCTTAAAATAAATTACTTTTTTATCAACAAATAGATTTTCCTATCACGGGTATTACTTTATTTATTGAAAAATGCTTTTTATTTCTATATTCCTGGTTTTTTTATGTTAGGTATTCACAACACATTAAAGTATGATTCACCTTTATTTTTCACAGGTTTTTCCCATTCGGTTTATAGATCTGACAACTTAGAGGGTTTAGTGCTTTTGAATACATTTCATATTAGGAATAAATATACCTCCATAATACCCCGAAAAGAAACATCTTACATGTAAGATCAATTTCAATATAGATATCTAAAATTTTTACGATGTTGTTTGGAAAAACATATAAGCACTTCTTTGATAGGTGTGTATTTACTTATGGGTTCTTTGGCAGTGTTCTGTTTATACAGGATGCCACAAATTCTAGTCTATGTATTGATATCTCGTAAACCTTAAGAGATACGAAGAAGTTTAAATGGTGTCCAAGTTGCGCAATCTATGGTACTTAATAGAACACTATTCTGAAAATCAAGAGATTGATTTATTATGGCTTTATTAACTTTTTACTGATGTAATGATATTATCGCTGACACGAGATTCATTTAGATTAGTTATGTTTAATAATCACTTCTTTTATACATTATTCTTAGTTAAAAATGTAGTGGCACCTTCACCTAACTTGCAAGACTTGCGCCATTAATTATTTTGAATCCGCTGAGTAAACCTGGCAATTAACAAATTGTGTTATATAATTGGCACCTTACGGTTAAAGCTGGTTACAATTTAACTCTTTGGAATACCAAATTCTTCGGTCCTAGCGATTTTTCGAATAAAGAGGATAAATAGCAAAAAACAGACTGATTCAGTTTTTCGTAAACCGCTCTATATCATCTACTACAAACTGCAACATTCCTTAATAAACCCAAGCATATATGGCATAGTTCAAGAATAAATCACGTGCGCTCCTATTTCGCCGCGCCCGCTTGCATATATGGATATTTAAGAACTACGATACATTATTAAACTCCATAAATCAAACGCTTCTCAATCTTTCGTTTTAATCAAAACGCGGGGTAGCCGAATGTGCAACGAAAATTGAAATATACGAGCGCAACTTTAGTGAAAAGTTTCAGATTGAAGTTAGTTGCGGCTATATTTTTAAATAAACGGGGGCCACGAAACTTCGGAAAAGGATCGGCCAAACGAAATGTTGCCGCCGAGCGGGCTCAAACTCAAACGTATGCTGTTTGTTGGAAAGCAAATCAGTGTGTGGAAGAAAAGTTTTTGAAAATAGTGATAATGGAATTTTAGTTTCTGAATAACATGAACATATATTTAAGAATATTAACATGAAGAGAGCTCTTATTGCTATTTTTTCATCACTTGCTTTTAGGGTATGGATACAGAGAAAGTCACTGAAGGGGAGGTTTGATAAAGACGGAAAAATGCAGAGAGGATTTCAATATTATCAAGGCGAGAGTAAACATTCAAATATTTACAACGAAATTGCATCTTGCAACAAGTTTTTCTTGAAGTTAAAAGTATTTTTTTTTTCAATTAAAAGGAAACCTAGCCCCGGAGAGTCTTGTTACAAATGCCCGGCCCCGGTAGTGGGGTCGTTAGAGCGCCACCAGTTCTGTCCAACTAAACTGAAAAAGCTCCGCTGGTGTTGTGCAGGGTGGCTAGGCTGGCTTATTAAATAAAATTACTCAAGCTTAACTTAACAAGAAAACATAAAAACACAATCTAAAATTTAAGGAATAATATATTTGCTACCAAGTTCTTTTTTTTTAAACATAGCAACAATTTACAGTAAAATTAGCAATTTTAAAGACCAATGAATGTCGGAAGACTATTAAAGAAATTGATAAATAGAGTACAATATGGAGATTGTACGGATACCAATTCTGTTGTTAACGGTACTGTATGCCTTACAACTAAATTCACTAAGTACTACAAACCGAAGTGATCACTTCGTTAACTATGCTAATTACATCTAGGTATACGTGCGCTAATAGCTGCACCGATTTTAAATGTAGCAATAATAATATGTAGCAATGAACGGCCACAATAAAAAAATAAAACTCGATAAATTAATAAAGAGAATAAAATTAAAATAAAACTATTGATAGCGTGGCGGTCGATGCTTGATTCATATTATAAAGAGAGAAAATTCAGAGCGGTTATATTACTCGATAAATGAATGAAAATAATAAAATTATTGAAACTGTTTTAAAGCCGATCAATGCTTGACTTATATTAAGAAGTAAGAAAATTCAGAGCAATTAGATTAACTGGTCCGATAAACCAGTGAATACATGAAAATAAAATTAATGAGCTATCTCAGGGCTTGGCGGTCAATGTTTGATTTATATTAAAAGAAGGAAAATTAAGAGCGATTATATTAAACGGATAAACAAACGAATTCATGAAAGATAAAGCTTCTGTACGATACCGGTCGTCGAACACTGGTGGAGGCGCCGGACACCTATAGATTCCTCAAGTACTGCCCCTCGATGGCCCCGGGGAAAACTAGCCGAGGACTCGATAGCTCGGTGTCAAGATTGGCTGATAATTGAACTGTGGCACACTAATTGAAGTTGTGGCCCGCTAGTAAAACTTGTAGCCTGCTAGCAAAAGTGGTAACCTGTTAGCAAAGGTGGTAGCCTGGTAGTAAAAGGTGGTAGCCTGCTGGTAAAAGGTGGTAGCCTGTTGGTGAATGGTGGTAGCCTGCTGGTACAACCCTGAATTATCCCAGTGCGCATTAGACAAAGCCCCCTTACTTTAATAAAGAAAAAAACCATAGCCCCCCCTGCATAAATATATCTTCTTTATAAAACAAATTCCCCCAGAAAAAAACATGGACTTGCAATGACCATAAGCAAATAAAAGAGATACTAAGGTACAGACAACTTGAATATAAAAAAGATAGGTATAAATCACCCCTAAAAGAAAATATAAACTTTCCCATACGATCAAAATTAAAGTTACATTAAAATAAAAATTCGGATTTGTTAAAATGGAGTAGATAAGATAACATATGGGACGCAAAGCAAATGGCGGACTATGCACAAAAAAGGTTAACACAGATAAAGCAATTAAATCATTAATTTAGGCAAAAAACTGTAGCAATAATTACCTCGATCGGGTGTGAGGGTTATGGAAAATTCGACGATCTCGGTCTTATACGACGAACGTGAAAAGCCTCTAGAAATAAGGGAAAAAACCATTAGCATCATGGCGTCGTCCGCATGCTTCACAAGCAATAAGGGAAAAAATAATTCCAGGGAAACTGCTTACCTAGTACAGTATGTAGATCCCGAAAATCGGTATTGTCAAATCACCAAGAGATACCACAGTATATCCCCAATAAATGGGCGGAATTAAATCACAAACTAAATGTGGAGTCTCTGAGACTGCACTCACGGCAAACCTTCTTCTCGCCTTGAAGGGTAATCTTAGAACTCTCGATTGGTTTCCGTCAATTTGCCTTTCTCCTTCTACGAGATCAAACGCTACGTCAAATCTGCAGTGATGGGCTGAAACATGCCGAGTGATTCGATGCAAGGAATAATTCTAAGATAACAAACGACTTAGTTCTCGTTTATTATGAGGGTAATATGACGGCGGAAGCCACAATTAAGGCATTGAAATCAAATGATTCAAGAAATACCAGAGAATATTCCCTAACAAAACGATAAACTTTTAAAAATTTTAATCGGCAGCTGGCATTTATAAGAAATAGTACATTCCTATTACTCGGGACTAACAACCGAATGTTACAAAAAAGCAGCAGTCGGGTGGAAAGATAAAAGCAGAGGTCCCACAACGATCTAACGATCTCAGAATTGATCGGCCGGCAATTGGAATTCAGCAACCAAGTGGTTCCCAAAAAGTTATGAAATATTCAAACCGACAATAAAATATGAATCGACGAGTTTAATGCAGCGTATTTGCAGGTTTTATTAACAGAATTCTTAAAAATATAAAACGGTTCGCTGGCCGTTCTAGAGTAATGTAATATAAATCAAGCCAAGCTATCCTAATAACAATATGCTTCGCTTATCAACTAAAATAAACATAGTCACAACGTGTTATAAATGCTAATACAAATATATCTTTAACCCATACTTAGAATAGAGTTAATTTACATTAAGAAAGGCGGCAATTTCAAGCGAATTGTTAGCAAAACGAATCAATAAATTTAGAATTAATAAACCGATGAGTGCAAAATACAGCATCTTTTTTTCTAAATGTGGCATATGAATGAAATTTTAAAAATATTTGACACTGGCAAAATCGGACTGTTACAATTTCAAATTTAAAAGCTTATAGCTTTCAAACTAGTTAATATATTCTTAAATACAAAACAAAACCTTACGTATTTTATTAGCCTATTTATTGCCCTCTTAAAGTAATCCCGATATAAATCGAGTACAGGTGTTCGGCGCCGCGCACGCCGCACCATTCAGGCGACGGACGCGGCGGCAGGGGCGATAAAACGTAAGAAAAACACAGACATCCAAAAATATTCTTGGATATGCAATAGTTTTAAAATATTAATTTATTCTTCAAAAACACAAAAATATGCACAAAA
>MU181945.1:14598-29010 GCA_016904865.1 Pissodes strobi
TTATTCGTCAAAAGTAATTTTATTTTGAGATCTTTACTATACTATTTCCTATTTTGAGGCTTTTTTCTGTCGCATTAGTATCATTTCAGCAGCTGACGCTACGATTGTATATAGGTATTATGTAAGTTTATGTACTTGCTCGTTCATATGACGCCCATGTCATGAGCGTCAGTGGTTAGCATATTTTATTATATAAACAGTCAATCGGGCCAACAATCTAACAGACTTTTGTCTCCCACTTATACCGCTCTAACCCTTGCCCGCAGTTCACAGGAACGTAGGCTTTAGTTGTTACTACCGATATCTTAATTCTCAAACCTAATTCAATAGGTGTAGCTTACAGGAGCGCAGTTTCTAGAGGGATACTCATCTAAAGTGCTCAACTCAACGATAGATTCTATGTCAAGTGATTTTAAAAGTTAAATAGTTACAGTGCCTTAAAGTGCTGAGTGAAATTAAGATAAGCTTAGAACGCTTAAATAATTACCTTATGAAATAACCAAACCAAAGTTGACCATAAATTGAACACAGGGACCGAGACCTATAAACAATCCCATACCATGCCTCATCCGAAAAGACATGCGTGTTTTAGTAATTGCGTACAGTTTAAATTCATTAAGTGTCTGACCAGTAGCCAGTGTTATATTTGATTGTTGCCTTCTTTATCATCTCTTCTTACCTGAAGCTACATAACCTGTACGCCAATCAAGGCGTGGCTTTAGGAAATACAGTTCGCAACGAGTCATAAAGCAAATAAACTGTACTGTCAATCTCACGTCATACAGTGGTGACATATTTGGTGGAGCCGCCTGGCACCTGAGCCACATAAACCCCCATAAACAAGGTAAAAGTTGCTGGAAACTGGGCAGAGTATAGAACAGCCCTCACACAGTACAACAAAGAATTTAGAAAATCTAAAAGAAGATCATGGAAGCAATTCTGCGAGGGCATAGACGAGTTAGCTCCAGCATGGCTTCTACAAAAATCCTTTCAAGAAATCACACAAACGGTATTGGCCTATTAAAAAAGCCAAACGAAGAATACTGCAACGATCAGAAGGAAAGTTTAGAGGTTAGAGGTACTATTACAGACTCACTTCCCTGGGTCACAAATCGTAGAAGATACCCAGAACCAGACTAATTATCACAACGAAGGATTGCAAAGCCCGGACAGGAGGTACAAAAGACTGGCAAGAATGATATTTACTAACAATAGAACAAAATAGGCACCCAATAGCTTTAAGCCCTACAAATCCCCCGGCAAAATCAGGATCTTCCCTGCCCTGCTTCAGAAAGGCTATGAGATCCTGAAGGTACACCTACAGAAAATCTTCAAAGCTAGCTTTACCCTAGGACATATACCACTAGCTTGGAGAGAGGCAAATGTGATATTTATACTTAAGACCGACCGATGCCCGGAGGACGAAGCAAAATCATACCGTCCCATCAGCCTAACCTCATTTCTCCTCAAAATAATGAAGAAAGCAATCGTTCAATACATAAGTAGCGAAACTCTAACGAGAACACCGCTCCATCCTAGGCAGTTCGCCTACTATGTAGGCAAATTCACGTTAAGTGCACTGCACTGTCTAGTTAAAGACATAGAAAAGATAATCGAATGCAAAGAAGTTGCTCTTGCTGTGTTCATAGAGGGAGCTATTGATAATACCTCACATCAGTCCATCAGAAGAACACGTCAAGAGGGAAAGTTGAGCTCCCAATCATAAGATGGACAGAAACAATGCTAAAGCACCGCTTCGTAACAGCAGAAATAAACGGAGCGTCCAAACCGTCAGCACAGTGAAAGGGTGCCCTCAAGGAGATGTTCTCTCCCCCCTACTGTATACACTAGTAGTGGATAAAATCCTTACCACTCTGAGTAAAGCTGGATTTAGTTCTAGGCTACGCAGACGATCTAGTAGTAATAATAAAGGGCAAACCTGAAGGCGTAATTTCAAACCGCATGCAAAATGCCCTAAACATCATTAAGAATTGCAGGAAAGGGCAGGGACTCTCGCTAAATCCTAGGAAAACCAGTCTTGTTCCGTTTACAAAAAAAAAGGATGCTGGAAATGAGAGCGCCTATCCTACATGGAACACAGTTAACTTTTTCCACCGAGGTAAAATATTTAGCGGTCACACTGGACCGTAAACTTACCTGGAACAAGCATCTAGAAAACACCATCTCTAAAGCCACAGCGGAAATCTGGACATGCCACAAACTAGTTGGTGAGACATGGGGCCTAAAACCAAAAATGGTATATTGGATGGTCACCTATGCCTTGCTGGCCAAAAACCCAGCAGGTCACCGCTCGGACCAAACTTAATAAACTGCAAAGGCTGGTATGCCTGGGAATAACAGTGGCAATGTCAACGAGCCCTAGAGGTACTGCTGAACATGCCTTCTCTTCATCTCAGTGTGAAGAGGAAGGCGATTATCAGCGCTCACAGGCTTTTCCAAATAGGCAAATTCAAGCCTGGAGATTTGACTGGTCACCTGCCCATCATTGAAGAAATAAAACTTGAAAATGCCAGCAAACCAAGTGACCAAATGACGGTCATGTTGGACTTAGATGTCTCATTCGCAGTTGTTATTTATGACCGCCAATCATAGGAGAGTAAAAAACTACCTCAGACCGATAAAGCATCGCGGTGGTACACAGATGGTTCAAAACTAGCGAAAGGGGCAGGATTGGGTATTTCAGGTTCAAACTGTATGCTTTCCAAATCGCTAGGCAAATATATAACAGAAGTGCTTGCCATATATGTACGTGCGAAAGAGTGCTTCACACATGGACCTCACAGAAAGCACCTACATATTTTCAGACATCCAGGCGACTCGAAAGTGCGTGTCAAAACTAGTCCGGGAATGTAAGCAAACCCTAAAACATCTAGCAACACGCAACCAGGTAACTTTAATGTGGGTTTCTGGCTATAGAGGCATAGAGGGCAACGAAAAAGCAGATTGCCTTGTGAAAGAAGGAGCTGGAACATCATATTATGATCCCCTATGATGAAGAGCCACCTCACCGAAGAACTAAACCAATGGGAAAAAGTCCAACTATCGTCCAACACTCCAGGACTAAGACAGGCGAAGAATTTTATCACCGTCTCTGCCAAAAGGGCATAACAGCTCTTAGACATGAACAGAGCAGATATTAGTACTGTCGCCGGTCTGCTCACTGGACACTGCTCGGTAAAATAGCACCTAAAGGCAATAGACAAAGCAGAAGATGACCAATGCAGATTTTGCAATAATGCAACTGAAACCGCAGAACATCTACTCTGCAAATGTCCAACCCAACTCTGCAAAAGGCTCAAGTACCTTGGAGGACTACAGCTATCACCTCAAGAAGTGAGTCAACTACCCCCCAAGAAAATAGCTTCGTTCGGAAGAAGCCTACGTCTCTTGGACACAAATTAAGTTGTAGAGTAATCTGAGTCATGCACTAAATTTCCGTAAAGGTAGCAGTGCCGAGCGGCTGAAACTAGCCGAAACGACTCCCTAGCAATCTGCAATCTACATATACCCCCAAGCGCTAACAAAGCGTGACATAAATTTATTAAGTCTTCTCACAATAGTTTTAAAGCTTGGCATATTTGGTGGCAGAGTGCCGGTCTACGCGTCTGCAATTATTGGCACGGAGTAATTTAAAAATAATATTTGGTGCAGGTGCCAGTCTACGCCGGTCTACCCACTAAACTAATATAATTCTTAATTTCAATATGGCATAAATTCAAGCTACGCTATCTTGGAACAATGAAGGAAAGCTTAGTTCTGGCCGGTAAAGAGATTACTGCAAGTAAAGGAAGTTACATCTGTACCTAATACATCAGTGGAATCCTGTCAGCTTAGCAAAGATTAAAAGGTCCAGCCAGGGCCGTACCTATAACAAAGAAAAAATTATACGGTTCAAAAAATTAAAAATATAATTGATTTATATGATAGATAAAAGATCATGAATCAGTAAGATGTTTAAATGGTGCAATGCCACGGAGTTGTATAGGACTGATTACAAGAAGTTATTGAACAGGAAGTAGGAAAAAGTACACAAGTAAAGAAATACGAATGAAAAAAGGATAAACCAAGATAAACACAAAACTATGGAAAATGGTGGGAGATAATGTCTCAATTATTGTAAATAGTTGTATTATTAAAAACCCAAGTGCTGATAGAAAATTTTGTAGACAAGTCACTTAGGAGGTTAGAATAAAGGAAACAAATATTAAGCTGTATATGGTGAAACAGAGACTATATCCAGAAGAAGCAATTTAATATAAATAAGTATAATATAAATTATAAAATACTAGTGTTAACTGACAAGTACATATACAAAAAACTCTTAGGGAGTTAAGGAAATTAATAAGCTGCATATAGGGAAATAGACAATATATATAAGGACATAAAAGAAAGATAAGTCGAAGCGGACTAATGTAAATAAGTGTAACATACAACTCAAATACAATAAGAAATTTATATATATATATATATATATATACATAGTAGTGAGAAAACGGACTAACTGTGTATAAAAGGAATCTGAGCTACATAACCTGCACGCCAACCAAGGCGTGGCGTCCCAAAACACAGTTCGCAAGTAGTCATAAAGCAAGTAAACTGTACTGTCAATCTCAGGTCATACAGTCGTGACAATATGTCATAATGCACGCCACTAGCGGAAAAAGGCAAAGACAGTAGACGAATAATTTTCTTTAACAGGTTATTTTGTGGTGCCTATAAGGGTTTCTGAAAATTATTAAAAAAAAAACTCAAAAATACTTACTACCTGTGCTTTTTAGAAACTTTTTGTCCTGAAAATGGGGTCAAGAAAGCCTTCCTAAATGGTTCGATGTATTTAAGGTATAAGATTAAATACACTCAAATTATCGTGATATTTATTCTATTTGTGAAATCAAATTACAGGACTTCGAAATAGTTCTCTTCAATTTTCTGCAATTTATCACGCTCAGGTTACATATGGGACTTATCCAATCCAATTTTTCCACGAGCGTTATCCTTATTTCAACCTAAAGCTCTAAAAGGCTTTCTAAGAGGACCGCATATATCTCCTTCCATCTTCCTGTATATATCCTCCAACCATTTGGATACCATTACATGCAGCGGATAATAGCGCGTTCAAACTAAAATATTTCTTGCTTAAAATGTAGCAAATATTTCTGCCTCCCCCGAAGCTTATACGTTGGCCTAAACCTCTAGACATAAATATTTTGTTTCGGGAGGAAAATGCACTCGCTTAACCACCATGCATCGGCGAATTCCTAGGGTTCACATTCTTGCGCCGAGTATGGAATTTTCGGAGGTCTTTAGAGTATTTAAATGTCTTGCGTTGTTAATAATACGTAGTTGATCCTTTAGCGGATAGTTTTCAGAATAACGCCATTGTTAAAAATTAAAATTGAGATCTAATATGGAACTTGGCAATGCCTGTAGGTCACAAGATAATATTTTTAGATTGTCAAAACGAGCTAACAAAATGCTACAATATTAAAGAAATGTAAATGCAAAGCACTTTTTCAAAATGTTTGGGTTAGTTTGGGTTAGTTAGTTTTATAGATAGAGGGACAATTCCAGATGTCTCGTGGAGGGTCTTCAACAAACCTGCTTCTTCTAATCTGTATCCCATTAAATGTTTTTGTACCATATAATAATATATTGGAAGAGGGTTGGAAGGTTAAACTGAGGCGGAAGTATTGTCGGATAAACAAGATTATATATTTGTTAAGACAGCTTCAGTTGTATTATTTTTTAACAAGTATTGCAACGATAACCTATCCTTCCAGGAATCACAAACAAGGTAACAGCAGAACTCTTATTAAATCAGAGCAGCACACCATATATATTTTACGGCCATACTTTTAACATCTCTAGTTTTGAGCAGCAGCTGTGAAGGTTGAATGTTCGAGGGTAGCACGTTTCGATTCGAAAAACTATTTATTTTACTAAATGAAACACTTTGTATTCCATGCAAAATTTTAATCCAAAAAGGACTTTCTATAGAAGCATAAAAACAATTACCTGATAGTGGTCATGGTCGTAGAATAAAATAACTGGGCAATATTATTTTTGGGACCATTGCATATTTGGTAACTTGACCAGTTAGGCCAAGTGGTGTGACCTGCCTTAAGCGTTGGGTGTTAAATATTTAAATTTATTTGCTAATTGCTCATTATTCCAGGTTTACTAAGCGGATTCAATTTTTTTCCAGTGGCGTCTCGTGAGGCAGTCTCACGAATAATATTGAAAAAAATGTACTCCACTGACTTTTTTAAAAAAATTATTTTTTTTTGGATTAAGCAGCTAAAGATACAACTTTTTCGTCTCCTGATATCTTTTCGTAGTTTACTTCATTTTCGGGGAAAAAAATAAGAACAACATTGGATGTCGAAAAATTGTTAAAATAAAATGAAGTTAACTGATCGTTTCACAATATTTATTTATAAGCCATTTTTTAAAATGTAACAAATAAAAAGTAATAACAATTTGTCAGAATATTCACAAAAATGTTGGAAATGGCCACCACCCGCTTCTATGCAGGCTTCTGCTCTCCTTCTCATGGAGTGTCGAACTCTTTCGAAAATTCCATGAGTGCTACGTATGGTTTCACATGCGTCAATAATTCTATTCCTTAGTTGTTCTATTGTTTCGATTGATTTAACGTTAAAATCTAGGCTGTTCAAGTCAGACGATCTAGGTGGCCAGTCCTCCACGGTCTATCCAACGATTTTGGTAACCTTCATTCAAATACTCACGAGACAATATGCTACGTTGGGTAGAGCACCATCATGCATGAACCAATGTTATTGCCGTAACTGAAGAGGAATATCTCCAAAAAGCAATGATCCGTTAAGGTGTGCTGATAAAAAAAATGGTCCAATCAAATAGTCACCTATGATACCGATCCAAACGTTGAGAGAAAATTGTTCCTGAAAATGTGTCTCTGTGCATGAGGATTTTCTTGGGCCAGTTATAATTATCATAAAAATGATTTATTGCATTTCTGGAAAAATGCGCTTCGTCCGTAAAATAATGATGGAATCAAAGTGAGGATTTTCTGCAAGTCTTTGAAGATACCATTTGCAAAATCGCGTACGCTGTTCAAAATCTCTTGGAAGAAGTGCCTGCCTCTTTGTACGTGGTAAGAATACAACAAAGAATCTCTTAAAATTTCCCATACCATTTTATAGCAAATATTAAACTCCTTACCCTTTTTTCTCGTACCGGTTACTGGATTCTCTTCGACCGCATGTAGGACAGCCTCCTCAACTGCGGGGGTTCGAATTGCACTAGGACTTCCCTCGGAGATATTAGGTAGTAGGAAAGAAGGTACTGTAGGTATGGAGCTGTCAGGAGATTATTAAATTCATTCTGTCAGTTAGACAACTGAACTTCCAGGCTACTTGATATTTCGAACTATTTGCAAAATAAGTAGAAAATGACTAATATAAAATTAAAATCGAATCAAATATGGTAATATATCAGTGTTAGTAGTAAAAAAAATTCTATATTTACCTCGGTTGAGAAGGCCATTATTAACCTCGCACATTATATCCTTCGGCGCTACGCGCCTCAGAATATAAAAGTGCTCGGTAAATAATGGTTTACTTCTCAACCTAGGTATATAATATACTATTTTGTGAATATTGTTAGTGAGACTGGCTCCCCGAGACGCCACTGGAACTAATCTTCTAGTTAGTGCGAACTTAACGTCTTATTACAGTGAATAACACTGCCAATTTTCAACAAAATCAGCATAAGGATCTTTGAGATATTAATAAAAAAAACAATTTTTTTAAATGTTTGACAACCTGTATCTTGAAAACCACACTTTTTAGGACACATGCTTATATCAACTTTTTTACTTGAATTTAGTTCAGGAATGCTCCCCTGAAATTACGGCCTATCATTAAGTAACACCCTGTATATGAGAGTTTGGTGGTCTTGTGTCAAAAAGACGTAAACTCGCAATTGATTGTTATATTTACTTGTAAGTACTAATAATTTTAGTAAGATTGTTGATGATTTAGAGATGCTTCAATAATATTATTTTTTGGGTAATAAAAAATGTGTGCCACACAGAAAAAAAGGCATCATGCCTTACTTAGGTTTAATTAAATTTATCACGAATTACTTGAAATAATGAATTTCGCATCTTTGATATCAATCTATCACATGTTTGAACAATACAGTTTGAATGAAAAGGTCGAATTTCTTAAATCAAATAATTTATATTAATCAATTTATCATAATTTGGCTTAAATGCGTCAATGATTAGCTGAAATCTAGAAAATTTTATGCACCTTTAGAGTTTAGAGAACTATTTAAAATATTTGCCCCAATCATTTTGAAGGCTAATCGAATATAATAAATGTTTGTTATAAGATTCCCCGTACTCGGCGTACGATTTTAATATGACTGCAACGCGTGCGCCATGCGCCGGCGATGCAAAAGCACATGTTTAGTTCATCATGATGTTTAGGCGTGCATGCAACTCCATCCATATTATTCGCGGGTGTGTCCAGCTTAAATAATAAGGAAACAAGTGGATACGGAGTAAATTTTAATGTGTAACCTGTGCCTGAATAGCGGACAAATTCCTTACTGTACGGTAAGTGCATACATACCTCTTTTTGTAAGCCTAAGTTACCAATAAGATGGATGGCTGGCCCCTCGGCTGCCCCCGCATCAAGATCATTATACCAAAAGCTTGTTTCATGTAAAATTCATGCGGGCGGGCATAATATGATGAATTATAAAGTATAGAAGCAATTTTTTTTTCTATTATTTTTTGCTTGTATCGAAATGTTTCGATTACACGGAAGTCGAATACAATAGGTAATTACGTAATACGTACGCCCGAATATAGTTTCCATATGTATTATACAATGCGAGAAAGGGTTGGGTTCGGTCAATATTCTATGTTTTTGTCTCAAATAAATATGTATTAGGAAGAACTCTGGTATTTTTTAATGAAATCTATACCCGTTTCGATTAGATTTTTAAAGGATTAATTGAAATAAAGGGTTGGGTTCAGTCAATCTTCTATGTTTTTGTTTCAAATACATATGTATTAGGAAGAACTCTGGTATTTTTCAATGAAACATATACTCGTTTCCATTAACTTTTTCTAGTCGGTACCCCCTTATGTGCAAAAAACAAACATCTTTCATTAAAATTAACGAAAATACTTTTAAGTAATTGGTAAAAAATATTTTTTTTATTTAAACTTTCGACACCCTGTATATCGAAAACCGTTAGAATTTCGATTCATGTTTATATGACAAAGTCTACTTATTTTGACATTTTTATTGATCTTTAAAGTTTCTTTTTTTAAAGATCATTGTTTTTAGAACAGAAAATTGACGATTTAGAAATCGTAGAGCTTTTAACAGATGCGCAGGTAGAGGTGTTGGTTAATGGCAACATTGGGGACAAGGTTTATCTGAAAAGGGGGATTGAGAAGTTGCAAGTAAGTAAAAATGTATATCTTTCATGAGATAAAATATTTTATTTTCATGCAGAAAATCAAAAGTTGGTAATATTGGCTGCCTACCTATATGTTTATAAAAAAATCTTTTCGATCTAAAATTAGAATTTTATTTTAGGAAAATGGATCTTAAGAATCGCTAGAATCGCCTCTCTCACCTAAAATAATAAAAATCAACGAAACTGTCACATCAGATCAGGAAATTAACTGAACTTACGAATGGAAATCCTTTATGTATTATGCATAATTTTTAACACCTGTATAATTTATCTTTTTCTCGATATTTTTATAGAAAAATAAATAGATTATATTTTTTTGTTATTATTTTTTCATTTAATCATGTTTCAGTCAAATATGTATACAGTCAATTTCATAAATATATTGTAAAATGATTTAGGTGGTGTCAGTCGAATTTTAATATATCATGAAAGTTCCATACGCCATACCTATTTATGAAATTTAATGTACATAATAAATTCTAGCATATATAAACCAAATATACCCTAAATAAAACGTAAATCATGAAGTGGTTTTCGGAAACATTTATGTGATTGGATTAAATACATGAACCGCTTTATTCATGTATCTCTATATTTAGCACAAATTATCCATATATTTGAAACAAACGGTGGTATATTTGACTCAAACTTATGCCAGAACGTAGTTGAATATATGGGCTGTTTATTAAACCATCGATGTATTTAAGAAAAACTACAGATACATTTGAATCAAACCGTGGAATATTTGCTTATTAATATAAGCAAATTATGTCATAAAAATATTAGAAATACTCAAGGTATTTACTGAAACATTTCCATGATTGGTTTGACAACGTGCGGTGGTTTTCTGAAATATCTTTTTATTAAGGACAAGAAATCGCAAGTTTCAGTTGCTGCTACCAACTGCAGAGTGAAGCTTATATATAATTGAGATAAATATTTTTGTATTTTCTAGTAATTATTTTGTGTAGTTGACTCAATTTTATAAATTATTGGCTTATATCAAACATATATTTAATTGGTTCATATATATTTTTATTTAATACAATCATTTCTTTTGTGTGCAGCATTAGGATATAGGTTCGAATAGTTACAGCCAAAATTTAAAGTTTTACTGAAAATTTTTAATAAAATTAAGAATTCAATTACATGTCTAACTACATTACTATCAGGATAAATTAAAATATTCTTATTTGCATGTGATGATTTCTGATCAATTTAGTAATATTATATTTGGGGAATAAAAAATGTGGCATGAGCAAGAAATACGTAGGTACTGGGCGGTTGGAATTCGAGTCTTTGTATGGAGATCTCGAAAACCGTAAGATATACAGTTAGGGCAAAATTGCACATTCAGATGCCTAACAATATGCAGTTTAGACAGTTTTAAAATTTCGAGTATTTCCAGAGATATCCGCTCTATCCAATAGTGGTCTGCAGTCTAGAATCCGTCTTCAACTTTCCTTTTTAAATACGAACTTTATTTTTTTATCATTTTCAGATGATATTGGCGTTCTTAATATAAATATGTGTTTAATTTTTTTTATTCTTTTTCTTTATTTTTATTTTTTTTATATTACTTATTTTGCTATGGTGTAATTTTAAGTAGTTTCAGTTACTTTTGAAATTTTTGTATTCTATAAAAATAGTTTATTCTGTTTTTGGAATTAAGTGGAATATTGGAGCCTTTATTTTTAATAAAAATAAAAAATAGTAAAATTAAATAAACAGGTTCCTTTAATTTTTACCACAAAACAAAATAAAGAATTAAAAAAGATTAAAACATATATTCATATTAATAACACCAATATCATCTGAAAAACGATAAAAAAGTTCGTTTTGCTTCAACTGACCCAAAGTTTCTGAAAGTTACTACAATTTTTTTTAATCGTTTTTGGTATTTGTTTCTGTTTTTGTGGGTAATGTATGACACGTTCTTGGTATTACTTTATCATATTCTCCATAAATAACAAACAAATTTTAAAATTTTCGTTTGTATAATTTAAGCATCCCAGATCGTTCATATTTTTTAGCAAGTGAGTACCAGTGGCATTTATTTAGCATATTATAATTGTTTTCTAGCACTGCCATGGCCAACTAAGAGTAACTGAACTTACCATAGAGAAATGTTGCCAATATTTCGAAAACCAACCGTTTTCCAGATAGACAACCTTGTGCATAGTTACTTTCTTTCTTAATGCTAAATGAGATAAAATTATAGATAAAAGTGATTTCCATTCAAAAAAATTGACTTTTGGCAGTTTTTCAATATGAATTTTAATTTTTTTTTATTAATAATTGTCAAAATTTTATACAAAGTCTGCGTTTTTACAGAGGAATCAACCTGATTCAAATACTAAAGGCTTCCGTACAGAAAAAATGTATATTTTGGTCTCCCAATTTTTAAGAATGCCATGTCAAAAACGTCTTTGTATTTAGAATTAGGCGGAAAATCCATAAAATAAAAATATGTATAAGTGCGAGATTCGTAAGAATATTTTAGCCGTATTTCTACCTTCGACGTTAGTAGGTATGCTACCAAATTTAGAGATTTTTCCTAATTATTTTTTTTTGTTAATAGTCGATCGATCCTGGTGAGACACTCTGTATATAAATAATGTAGCACAGTTTCATTATTCTTAAGCGTATACAATTTTACGCGGAAAATAAATGTTATGTTCTATCTGTTAATTTATATAACACATTTCATTGCGAATGACAAAAATGATTCGAGTATGAGTACGATCGCCAGTTCCAGTTCATAGCTCTTGCTAAGATATAGGCCAGTGGCAATCTCACGTGAATATTTCTTTATATTTTCAATCAAGAAGCTTTTAAATTTTCCCAATATTCATATTTCCTTTTAACCCCTCCGCCTGTTTGTTCGTTATGTTTCTAAAGAACGTAAAAAGGGTATTTCTATAGGAAAATTTATCGTGGGCATCGCTCCCTAAATATTGTGCCACGTCACTTCTTCGACAACCGTACATTTTTTATCCCCAATGACGTCATTTATTTCCGGTCGGAGCATATGATGTTGTTTATGATCCATCGTATCAAACGAGCGAGCGGTGAATTATTATAATGGAGTAAAGGCAAGGCTGTATATGAATATAGGAGTATGAATCTTATGCACAAGAAGACAAAATGACGTAAATGTGATTTGTCAGGTTGAAACTTAAACAAATAGATTCTGTTCAGTGTAGCCAAAAATAATATTATCATCTCAGAGCGAGCGAAATTGAGATTTTGTATTTAAGATACTTTAAATGGGCTCTTGTTGCTCCGCCCACCGCAAAACCAAGGGCCCATCGAATGATGCAGGAATGGGAGAGTTATTATTATTTTCAAGGAACTCAGTTAGTGTATTGTATGTAGGGATTCTTCTGAAACTGGGATCTGATTAACTCGACAGACTTTTTTCGTTCCATGGTAAAATCTAGATTAGAAGCTAAGCATTTCACGTTCACATTAGCATTTTTCTATGATAGCGCGAAACGTTGCAACCTATTTTAATAAAATATGAGTCTTGGCACCAATTCTCTCACTTAAAAAATGGCGTGTGCTTAAGACCATACGACAGGGCAAGTGGCAACCTTCGGCAAAGCGATCCCTGTAGCGATTTTCACGAATTATATACTATTACAGCACAGCGGCATGCCTCAACCAGGGTTTTTGGTAATTTCAATATATCGTCTGCCTCAACGTATCACTGCAAACTCTTATCGCGGACAGCCGAAGAAGTACAGTAAGAAGTGTAACACTCACAGACTTAAAATTTGATCATTTAGAAATTATGACTAATTTTAAAGTGCGACAACTCTATTATCTTTAGTCTGAACACGATGAGTTTTTTGCATTTAGTATATAAAATTATCAGTTTATGGCTCGGGACCATCTAAATGTTTTTGGGCTACCCCATACAATTAACTTGCCACGTCTACGTTAGTTCCGCATGAATTATGGCCTACCGAAAGACTCCAGACATCTCACAAAAGTGATATCCGAAGAGGGGTGCAGTCCTGCGCACTAGCGCAACATGTCCAGGAATTGGATCACTTAATGGATTGGGATAGCACTGAGATTTTGGAAAAAGCAAATTCCTATTATCGAAGAATTTTTCTTGAAATGGTTCGCATTAACATGGAATATAACACAATGAACAAGAATAGCGATACTCAGAATCTCAGTTCTATCTACAATTATCTTTTAAAAATTCACAAAGAAGGATGTCTGGCTTCGCGGGATGCTGCCACTCCGGATGAATATTTTTTTAGGTCCAGGTGTGAGGTGAGACTGAATTTCGTATTGTTCTCCCCTTTTTGCATTTACCATAGATTAAAAATGAATTACTTTTGAATATTGTTTTAAAAATCCGAACTTTTCAAATGTCCTGGTAAATTGTTG
The DNA here is from genome assembly GCA_016904865.1 of Pissodes strobi. NCBI lineage: Eukaryota > Metazoa > Arthropoda > Insecta > Coleoptera > Curculionidae > Pissodes > Pissodes strobi. The sequence goes on from MU181945.1 coordinate 28,510, forward strand.
CAGACAACTAATTATTCTACCTACCACTATGTCGAGCGCAAGTCAAGCAAATGCGTTTCTCTCTTCTCTGTCACACTTACACAAACCTGATTGATGCGGTCTCGCTCAGAGGTGCTTTTTTAATAACATAATTACAATCTCTTATAGGGTATGAAATCAAAAACGAGTTCCATCTCACTCACACATACGTTAAATATTAGTAATATATTAAGGAAGTATGTCTTATACTAGTCGGCATTGAGCCCGGCAATTTTGATAAGTTTTTGTTTTCCGAAAAAAGGGATTTTATACTTAAAAATCAGAGTACGTTGTAAATGAGCCACAAGAACGGCACCATTTTGTAATGGATTCATCTTTCAAAAGAAATTGTTGTACCTAATGTAGCTGGGGTATGTTTTCCCCCTATTTTTCATTATTATGTGTCCTTTTTCATTCAACCCACATTGGTGAGTTTCTAGATTTAAATTAGATTGTTGGTTAGACTAACAAGTTAATTTATTA
>MU181945.1:44010-69595 GCA_016904865.1 Pissodes strobi
TTTACAGATACTTTCACGGCAGAGGTTCCCAGGATTTGGCCCGTATAATCCCGCCCCCTGGCAACTCCCGACAGACGGCAGGAGCGCACCAGTTCGTCGTACAACTAGAAACACCTAGAACATCGCTTTACCAGGACTCCTTTGTCTGGCGCACTGCATCACTGTGGAACTCACTTCCAGGACATCTGTTTCCCACTAATTACAACCTACAAATATTCAAGAACCGTGTCAATCAACATCTTCGCACACACACCGCTCGTCGAGCGCCATAGGATCTCCCTTTAGTGTGTGTGCCGCTGCCATAAAAAAACCAAGAAAATGCTCAGAAACGAATCAAATACAAAATATTTGGTATGAGCAGTTCACATCGATATACTCAAATAACTATAGTAATAGAGATTATTACCACAATTTCTAATATAAAACCGAAAAATTACAACAGAAAAACCAGGCAATTATTTATCAATAACTTGTTTGCAAACGCAGTATGAAATTATAATAAGATGAGCAACATGTCGAAAATATAATGTAATTTCGGAAGAGCAAAAGGGCTGTAGGAGGTACAGTCAAGGATGTAGTTAATAATAGACTCTGTCATAATGAGACAAACAGAAAAACAATAAAAGACCCTACGAATATGTTAAATAGGTTACAGGAAAGCTTTCCTCTCTGTGCCACATGCTAAAGAAAATACTAGAAATCTATGAAATAAAAAAAATTCCTGTCAACCATCGTGGGGAACAAACATACACTTAACAGCCGGAAAAGATGTAATTTAAGCAGATACCATAAAAATTAAAAGAGAGATCTTCCAAGGAGACCAAATTTACTCTTAAGATATGTACGGTTAAAATTCAGTAATTTGCATTCCCTTCTCGTTGTAGTAATTTGGCTATCTCTTTTGGGAATATCTTTTTATTTCATTATCCTCCGGGGTAGATGAAGTACGTCATACATGTGGTAAAAGTAAATATTTATTATTAAGTGAGATTCAGGAGCTTGTATGTCAATAATGACAAATAATTTTATTCAACAGATTTTTTTATATTAATTTCGGTTAGTTTATCTCCGTTTTTCCCCCGGAGCTAACATAAGGCTAAATAAGAACTTGCACCACGCTGCTAAAATATAAGTATTTTCACCTTTCACCTCGGCAAGTGGTAGTGAAAATTAGTGGTTCTACGTCAATTTATCCAGAACCCGCACTTTGAAGGATCTTATCAGCTCAATAAACAAAAAAATAGAAAAAAATAGAAGCACAAGCCAGTACAAATAGAGCACAACTTAGTGCAACAAAGATAAAAAATGTGGTGGAGCTTACTTTTTTTGAAAAAAACGAGGTGCTATAGCTTCAAGAATTTCCCACGTTTTTAAAAATATGTTGCGGTACAAGTCAGCCTAACAATTTTTTGTTGACAAATCCAAAAGGGACATTTTTTTCGAAGGCCAAAATATAGAGGACAAGGCCACGACCATAAGAGCTGCCCGAAAGGTTTTACCTAGAAAACTGACAACCACAAAAGTAGGATGAGCCCGAAAACGCATGGCGCGGAATGATAAAATGATCTGTACAGTTATGCCTTGTGTAACAAAACTTGAGAATATAGCAACGGGTTATCACTTAGATCTACACAGACTCTTCAGTGCCAATACCCAAAAATTTGCTGAAGTTGTCACGGAATAAAGATTGTTGGTTCAAAAGCCCGTAATATTAAAGAACAATAGGCTAACAGCACACAAATAAATGAAAATCATTTAAGGTAGTCGTAAAGGAATTGAAAGATGAAGAAGAAACAAACATAATAAATATAAACGAGCAAGAACAACCACAACAGATAACCGGGAACAATCGTCCTCATCACGAACGGTAGAACAAGACTACGTGGAAGAACAACATCAAGTGGGGACCTCAACCAACCAACTACAAAACATATTCGTTATTAAACCAGAGCTAAAAATGAAAACAAACAATGAGAAACATGATTCCGAAATTACACTTTAATAAAGGCACAAAAATCTTAATAGATACAATGAAGAGAGAAATTATTACTGGATATCTAGACACTACAAGTAGACTGGAAGACTTTCACATAGTGATATATGCGGTATTAACATGTAACAACCAGGAAACTTTACAACACAAAAAGCAAAAATTAAAAACAGCAAGCATACGTAGATGCAAATGAGAATTGAAAACGATATAATAAAGCGGGAGCAGATATAGAAAGGCCAACGCATTTTGCAAATGGAACAAATCAAAGAAAAAATAAAACACATTGAAAATATAACAAAAAAAGACCAAATAATTAGATAAACTGGACAAACAAACAAAAATAAACAGTATACTCAGCACGCCTACAAAACTCTGAATTCTGGGAAGTACTATGTTTAAAACCCATACAATATAATAGTACTGCATCATGGATTAAAAAAGAAGAGACAAACCACAATCGGAATTCAAAATATTAACAGAAGAACTGCTAAACATTGTAAAAAAGCACACATGAAAATGCGCAGAAACAGATCAAATAGACTTTTACACTTTTGGAATAAACACTTAGATATATTCAAAGAAATATAGTCATAGAGACCCCACAATTATTACCACTACTTCTAACAGAAAGGACTGTAACCTAAAAATCACAACACAGAAAAACCAAGTAGTTATTGAGCAATAACATGTTTGCTGACACTGTATGAAATAATAACATCAATAACATAGATCATCATCTTCAAAGATATAATGTAATTTCGGAAGGGCAAAGTGGCTCTGTAGGAGGAACAGTCAAGAATGTAGTTAATAATAGGTTTTGTCATAATGAGACAAACAGAAAAACCATAAAAGAACCTTTGAATATGTTACATAGTTTACAAGAAAGCTTTCGACTCTGTGCCACATTCATGGCTAAAGAAAGTACTAGGAATCTATGAAATGCATCCAACTATATGAAATTTTATGTCAGCCACCTTGAACATCTGGAGAACAGACATACACTTAGCAGCAGAAAAAGATGAAGTAAAAACAAACACCATAAAAATTAAAAGAGGGATCTTGCCAGGAAACCAAATTTACTCTTAATATGTGTAAGGTTAAAATCCAGTAATTTAGATTCATTTCTCGGTGTAGTGTAGAATATCATTTTAATTAATTATCCACCGGGAAGGACGAAGGAGGTCACACATGTGGTAAAAGTAAATATTGATTATTAAGTGGATTTCTGGAGCTTAAACTCCAATTTTATTTCAAGAACATGCATGTATGTCAATGATAAATTATTTTTTTACGAGCGTGTGAGAAGTAAGACTTTTCACACTCATTTTAGTATGGTATGCTTTTCATACTAGTGTGAAAAATTGCGTTTCTTGAGGAAATTGGTATAATCATTTAATAAAATCAAATTATTGAATTAAAATTTATTCGAACCCTTACAAACAATTCAAGTTTAGCAATAAAATTTATGATTTAAATATGCTAACTACGCAATTTTTACAGTTCTCTAAACTCATCCCCGAAGGAAATTGTTGATTAGAAATGGATCTGTTGATCAAAATATCCTCGCACGTAGAAAAAATATTATCTGACATGCTTGTGAAAAGTTCGTTTAAGGCACTTGTATCATAAATAGCTATAATACAACAGATTTTATGACAATAATTTGAAGAATTGTACTAAGACAAGCCTCGGCTGCTAAAATGTGATTATTTTCACTTTTCATCTAGGCAAATGGTTGTGAAAATTAGTGGTTCTACGTCAATTTTATCAGGACTTGCACTTTGAAGGACTTTATCGACTCAATAGACAAAAAAAAATAAAAAAGACCCACAGTCAGTACCAAATGTGGTGGTTCTATTTTTTTTTGGGTAACTCAAAATATACATTGTTTTCGAACAGAATTGATGCGATAATAATTTTATGTCTCAAAATCCTGCACCAAATCTGCACCACTTCTCAACCCGACCGCTTTAGTTCAAAATATGTTTTAGGGTTTTGAGATGCCCAATAATGATAATTCTGTCTGTTAGGTTGGAAACAAGTCCATCTCTTTCTAACCTATCTAGAATTGTTGTACAAATAGCGAGCTTGTCTCTATCTGTTCACTTAATTAAATGTTGTATTTATGGAAATGTATAAGCATTGAACTTGGGTATTTTGTAAACTCTCGAAATCTTTAATTAAAACATAAATATTGCTATTTATTTACACAACTTACTAATTACTTACTTTCCTACAAAATAAAAACGAATTTAACATCTCATTCAAATTAACTCGAATTTCGCCTTTTAAGGCATTTGTAATTATTTCTAAATGAGCTTAAACTTGGGGATTTCGCTCCTGGCTGTAAAATCCTATAATCCCTAAGAGGTTTTAACTTATTTCTGCTTCTTTTTTAAGTTTTTAAAATATATCCAGCTTCTGCTGCATTATATGCATGCCATTGACATGACAAAGGTAGAAAAGTATCAATTAAATCTAACCATTAGAATATGCACCAAACTAGGTCAGCAAAAGGATCGGCGGAATGTTTTTTCCCTAATTTTTAATTTGTTGTAACTCTTAAAAAATATTATTATTATTATATTAGATTATAAGAGGGGATATGTTTTCGCAAAATAAGCGATAATTTCAAATTACACAGGGAGGTTAATTAAGCAGTGTAACAATTCCAAAAATTTGAGACTGTGACAATTTGATTTTTTTCTGCGTAATAATGTCACGGTAGTAAGATAATATCCATATTTATAGAGACTTTTGAGTTTATTTATTAATGTCTTTTGGCAGCAGATACACTAATGAAAAAATATGCTAAAATCTTGGTAAACAAATCGTTAAAATGCTGTCACTTAAAAACAGATTGAATAGTTTTAAGGAGCTTTTCAAAATTTAGAATCTCTTTATGTGGCTTTGCTATGATTAAATAATTTGCCCTCAGGCTCAAAATTTTAGATTATACAAGACTAAACCAAAAATTACACATAAATTCACCCAAAAACAAGACAATTGTTTTATATTGTGTCTTTAGGCCGATATATTTTATTTTGATTTAAAGCTAGAAAATTGGCAGTTTGTTTGTGCATTTGTGCTCTAATTTATGAAAATTAGTCACATCAAGTATGATGCCGTATTTTCGCATAATCTCTTAATAATTGAAAGTTCTTAAGCTTTGCGCACACGTAAGTGAACTATTCAAAAATCTCATAGGTATCAGGACAATAATTATTATATGTATTTTAGTAACTGTAAGCTATTTTATGAAATGTGAAAAATCGTTGCAAGTCTTAGTTTATTCTCTTTGCCTAAATTTAATTTGCTCGTAATTCTAGATATTTCAGTAAAAAAGACATATTTTAGTATACTGTGTAAAAATGCTGATTATATGTCAAGCAATAGTAGGTGCGCATGCTGATTTTATCACCCACTTACTATCAAATTTGTCTTCTGTTTCCATGTCAGCAAGAAACTGCAAACAATGTTGCAGTTCTTTTAAGTTTCATTATATATTCCTCAAAAATTAATCATTGTTTTTCTTTTTATTGTTATCTAATACTCGTATAGTAAAAATATTGTTCCTAACATCTACGCAAAGTGTCTTTCCCGCTATAACGAGGTCACTATATTTTTGGGGCATTGTATGCACTCTAGGTTTTAACTTTTTTATTCTACAGGCTATTGACGTCATTATTTCTTCTAGAAACTAATTTAGGTACCCAGTTTTCATTTAGTATTCTGTTCTTGCATTTTTCTAGTTCTCGCTTGGTATCGGGGTAGAACGCCGCGCCACTTGCCGTGAATCGTACGCGCGAGATCCCCACCTGGCTAGCGGTGACGCGATACTTGCGTCGACGCGACGATGCGATAGTTGCGTCTACGTAGCAGATCACACAAATTTTCCGCACATTCGGCAATCATCGTTATATTCATACGTTATTATTATTGTAATACGGTGTAATATGTTGTGAATGGTGAGGAGTGGAATATATTCGCAGACATACTTGCAAGGTGTGGTATATCCACTATAAATCGGATCTTAACCCATTATTTTGTGTCATTAAACTAGTATTTCACTTCACGCATGGCCCTCCGCTCGCTTCGCTCGCTACGAGGGCTCAGCGAACAGGAACCAACCAAAACTAACCCAAAGCATGCCCAAAATCAAGAAAAAGAAAATAAAAAACTAGTACGACAATCGGATCTTACATCTCTTCTAAAACGATTCATTTTCTAACGAGGATTCACCATTCATAGGTAGTATTTCTACTTAAAGCGACTCAAGCATTACTTGAGTCGCTGTAATCACGCGGAAGCGTATGGAAAATTTGTGTAAGCTGCTATGTAGAGGCAAATTGACGCCATCCACATCCGCAATACCGGGCCGCGACGCGCTGAACGAGACTTGCATCTAGCCGAACCGTGCAAGATTCCACCATTCGAACATAATGTTGTGCATGCCTTTTTTATATTTTTATGTTATCTTACTGCTGCTCCCCGATTGTATATAAGTACAAATACTACCCGGAAATAATTGTTTGTGTGAATCGTTGTTGGAAAAGATGTAAGATTGGATTGTCGCACTGCATTTTTTTTTTCTTGTTTTTTGGCATTCCTTGGGTTAATTTTGGTTAGTACATGTTCGTTGAGCCCCCGTAGTGAGCGAAGCGATCGGAGGGCCATGCGTGAGTGAAATATTAGTTTAATCATAAAAAATTTGGGTTAAGAGCCGTCTTATAGTGCAACATCAGCAGCTTGCATGTGTTACCGCGAATATATTCCATTGCCCATCATTCAAAACATATTTCAATAATAATATCGTTGGTGTTGTTACGTAAATACGCATGCGCAACATTATGTTCGAATGATGGAATCTTGCACGGTCCTGCTCGATGCAAGTGAGAACGGTCAGAATCAATAACTTCTTCTTCTTCTTCTTCTTATTCTTCAACCTCATTTCTGCAGTCTTCCCACACTCCCTTTTGTTTCTCTAGGTCTCCAATGTACCAGTCTTATTGTCCACCTGTCTGTATTCTGCATTGCAACTTGTCCTACCCATTGCCATTTAAGTGTCATTATTCTTTTGATAATATCTGTTAGGCCTGTTATTTATCTGATGATTTCGTTGCGGATTCTCTGTCTTAAGCTCACACCGAGTATTCTTCTTTCCATCGATCTTTGTGTAACCCTTAGTCTTCCTGCACTTTTTTCTGTAAGCGTGACAGTTTCTAAGCCATAAGTAGCCACCGGCAGTATGCACGATTCATATACTTTCCGTTTGAGGCAAATTGGTATTTTAGGGTTACTAAAGTAGTTCAGCCGGCCGAAAGCCGCCCATGTCAGTCCTATTCTTCGCGATATCTCCGCGGTCTGATTTTCTTTCCCTAGCCTTTGCACTCCCACATCGGTTGATGCCTATTGGAGTTGATGCAGCATTGTTTCTAGTTCGTTTTTGTCAGTACTGATCACTATAATGTCGTCTGCAAATCTCAAGTGGTTCACGTATGTCCCATCTATTTTAATTCCTTTATCTTGCCAAGACAATTTCTTAAAGACTTCCTCCAGAGCTAGGGTAAATAGTTTCCGAGACATTTTGTCTCCCTGTCGGAAGCCCCTCTCGATGGGAATTTTATCTGTTAACAGGTCTTCATCGATATGTACGCTTAGCGATGCTTTTTCGTAGATATTGCTTATACGTTTAGAGTATCTTGAGTCTATTCCAGCTCCATCTAGTGCTCTAAGTACGGCCCAAATCTCAATGGAATCGAAGGCTGTTTGATAGTCTACGAAGGCCAGGTGTATGTCGATGTTATATTCATTTGTCTTTTCGGTGAGTACTTTCATTGTTTGTATGTGGTCTAGGGTGTTGAAACCTTGGTAAGCGTCAAACTTTGATGTTAGTCTATTTATTATTATTCTAGAGAGCAGTTTGTATAAGTGTGACAGTATTTGTATCGTCTCCGTTTTTGTGTATAAGGATGAATTCTGCGCTTCGCCAATCTTCAGGAATTTTACCTTCATTTATTGAAGAGTATCCTTAGTCATTTGACCAGTGGATCTCCCCCTATTTTTAACATTTCGCTGGTTATGTTGTCGTCGCCCGGGGTTTTTCTATTTTTCATTTGTTTCAATGCTGCTCTTTTTTCTTGGTTTGTTATATTCGGGATTTCTTCGGATCCGACATTCATAATAGTTGTCTTTGCATTTGACGTGTCTGAGATACATGACGTATACTTTTTGGTAGAATTCCTTTATTATGTTTGTGATGCTTCGTCGGTCTGTTGAAACGATTCCTTCCTTATCTGTGTTATTTTTTGTTTCCTCCTCGATTTGTTTCTCGTAGTACTTTTATGTTATTATTATCTTCTATGGCTTGTTGGACTATTTTAGTAGTGTAGGTCCTTAGGTCTTTACGAGGGGCGGCTCACTGGCCAAAAGTTGTACATCGATTTCGGAAATCGCAGGGATTTCGAGAATTTTTAAGGGATTTCTGGATTTCGAAAGGATTTCGCGGGATTTCCAAAGAAAATTTACAGCTATTTCGGGAGTGAGTCGCTTCGCGTAAAAACAAAAAGACAAAGAAAGTACACAATAAAATGCACTTTCTAAGTTGGCCTTCTGATTTATTTTGCAAAAAATTGCATTAATTCGGTTTTTGTTTCTTTTGGCCACCAAAAATAAAAAACAGACATTGTTAAACTTAGTTATTCCTGGGTTATGATTTATAGCGAGGTTTAGACATATTTAAAATTTATTTATTGTTTTTTTTTAATCTTTAATTTTTTTTGCAAAATCTTTTTATCTCAAACCATATCAAATAAATAGGTCCAAAAAAAATATATCCTTTCGTCATCATCTTTAGGCCGATTGTATTGATTTAAGCTAAGCGTTAAAAACTTTACAACACAAGTTGTCTCATTTATCTCAAGCACTCATCCAATGAACCATGGGTCATAGATAACTGCATAGTAGTGTTCCATTTTACTTTAAACTTTATTTTCTTTTGAAACATCAAAATGACTTTCAGTAGCATCTAAGAAGCTTTCTTCTTCAAATTCACTTTCAACGGGAATTTCAGTTTCTGTATCTGTTTCACTCTCGGAATTACCCTTGGAATTGCCTTTTTGAAAAACTTCTTTTTTATTTTTCTTGAACACAGAACACAAAGGCTTTTCAGGTTTTCCCCCCATAGTTTTACATCTTAATAATCGGTCATTTGATAGGCGGCCTTTTTTCGTTAATAACCACGTTAAGGTATTTTTTTTACAATAACGTTATCTTTAACATTTAATTTTAAAAGAGATGAATCAGTTGTAACAGTCTCTGATTTGTATTTTTTACTATGATCTTTAATGTTAATGTCCTTAAATATTTTATGTCGCTTTCTATTTCCGGCTCATCTCGAGAATTTAAAAACTGTGTTCGGACATTATATCTGGATCAATACTAGGTTCTTCAATTTAAAATTCTAATATCTCTGGAATGGAGTGGATTGTATGGCATTGTTACTAAATTCTCCAGAAACATGTATAACTAGCTTTTTGGCAACAGCAATTGCATTTTTTTTTGTTTGTCATCTATAGTACTTCTTAAAACATTTATCCCTGACATTCTGGTGTATTTGTCCCTAGCTTTTTGTTTTCTTCTCTAGGAAATATAAATTTGGAAATATAGTATGTCGTCTATGGATCAAATTCAGTAGGTCAAAATTTTGCATGGTTGCAAAAGATGCTTGCGATGGAACGAGTTCATCGAAAAAAGGTTTCACAGGTTGGCTACTACACAGCCCAGGTAAAAATAATTCTGGACAGTCTCTACATTTTTCAATTAATACCAACAATGAATGTGCATTTAGTTCGATGCAAACATATGTTTGTAGTGTTATCTAGCTTTTGGAAAGTGGAAGATTATGGTGATTTTTAACCCATGCTCTCCATAGCCTAAGAAACAGCACAGAATACCAAATTTTATAAATTCTTTCAATAACACAAGCTTTTATCCAGAAATTAGTCCAAAATATATCTAACTATTTTAAGTAGCTGTGCCGAGAACTATGCAGTCCATTGTGTTACTTCCACATCACCTACACGCTTTATTGTAGGTAAAACTATCGCCGATCTTGGAAAATTCGTAGGTTTTGGGATGCTCATCACGAATCTGCAGTCAGTTAAATCGGGCGACGTTTCGTTTTCAAGGTATTCATCTTCAGAGTTAAAACACTATTTTCACGATTAATATGACATTCTGGTAGATTTTGGAACTCTCTACTACAAATATGAAGTCAATTCGATTGGGCGACGTTTCGTTCTCGAGATATTCATCCTCAAAGTTCAAAACCGTTTTGTCACGGTTTTCCCTTCTTTAACCAACACATTTGAATCACTTTATACGTTTAAATAATTGATAAAGTGCTTAAAGTGTGTTGGGTTTTAATTAAGACAAGGGAAAATTAGGGGTAAAAGACGGTTTTCAAATTTGAGGATGATTATCTCGAGAACGAAACGTTACCCGATCGAACTGACTTCACATTCGTGATGAGCATCCCAAAATCTACCAAGATGCCCAATTTCGACAAGTTCGGCGATAATTTCAGTAGCTGGAAAATTTAAGATCTATTTTTCCGGAAAAACCGACAAGGTAACGTTGGATTCATGATCTACGACCGAGTCTACGACCCAAAAATAGCGGGTATGCAAAAAATATCAGAAAAACTGTTCACACGCTAATACCAATCGACGCGATATCACTATGGATTTCGAGAAATCCATTTGGATTTCGAATAGGATTTCGTGATTTCGAGTGATTTCGAAAGGATTTCGGATGTGATTTCGAGATTTTGAAAGGATTTCGGATAGGATTTCGGGATTTCGAATCGATTTCCGATGGATTTCGCGGGATTTCGGGAGAAAATGTACAGCGATTTCGGGAGTGAGCCGCCCTCGGGGTCTTTACGTATTTTTTTTCTTACTATATTGTTGAGTTCTTGGTAGTCGTTTGGTACGCTTTTCTGGTTTCGCGCCTTCTTTCCATCAGCATTTTCGTTTCTTGACTAAGTTTGCATTGTCTTGTGTTTCTATTGCGTTTGCATACTTTCTTGGATGTCTGAACGTCTTTTCGCCGATAGATCATCGTGGTCCAAATTTTTGTGATCTTCAACAGGTTCCAATTTCTTTTTTAGTTCTTGCTGATATTCCTCTTTTTTGTTTGTGAGAGTTTCAGTTGTGGGGAACCTGGTTTTGTATATGAGTTTTCCTCTTTCGATTTTATGTTGGAAAACAAGTCTAGCCCGTACCAGTCTGTGATCGCTCCCCGTGTCAAATTGGTTCAGAACGGAGACGCTTATTCTCCTGTAATTCGAGAGAATGTAGTCAACCTCGTTTTTATATGTCTTACACGGGCTAATCCAGGTCCATTTGTGTTGGAGTGTCTTTTTGTAAAAGGTGTTTAGATAGTACATTTTCTCTTTAGCGAGAAAATTTATTAGCCTTGCTCCTCTGATGTTCCTTTCCCCTAAACCAAATTTATCAATATATTCGCAGTTTTCGTCCACCCCTTTCTGTACAATTTTAGCATTAAAATCCCGACTGATTATTACATAGTGGGATTTTGGTGTTTGTTTCCCTTTTACTATGTCTTCATACAGTTGTTCTATTTCTTCGTCTGATGCAGTGTTGGTCGGTGCGTTGTAACATTTTTAGTTCCTGATGTTTTTTTGGAAATATTCTAAGTTGCCGGATAGGTCGCGAGTTTATTTTATTGGTTAGTAAGGATTTTTTCTTGGGCGCCAGAAATTCCTCAATTCTCAAAGAACTGTCAAGTATCACCAATAAAAGCTTAAAAGCTAACAAAAATCACTTGATAGACGTTGAGAACTGCAGAATCTCGTTCTTGCCGGAAATAAAAAATGTTCTTAAAAACAAATTTACAATAATTTTATTTCAATAAATATTATTAAAATTAACAATCCAGTTTACAACTTTGTTGAACAGAGTTCCTCTAGAGTTGAAGAATCAAATTGATGTTAGAAAAAAAACAATTAAAATATTAATTTTTGAAATTAGTCAAAACCAAAAAAAAAAAATCTGATCCAGCAGTGATTTTTACGTTTGCAAATAAAATACTTAGCTTAGACGCTCAACCCTGGTTGGACACACTTCTCTTCACCTCGTTCCCTTTATCTCCAATTGCCTGTTATATATTAGGTCTTTATGGGTAAGGATAACACCAGAGGGCAAAAAACGTCTTATAGAGCTGATACGTCTAATGCTGCAATGGTACACTCGGTTGATGCTTGATTATCAATCCAAGCTCTTTGACCAATTTCCGTGAAAATATGCAAACAGAAAAAACTTGTTTTAGACCAGAATGTTGGTTGATATTAAACAAAAAAAGGAACAGTAATGAACAGTAATTGAAACAATCTCATCAAAATATTTCAAACTCTTTTACTTAAAAATTAAATCTACGATCAAAAATTACAAGATTTGTAAATGAAGGATTAAACTATGATTAAAAAAAACAAGATTCGTCAATGAATCTGATAAAACTATGTTCCAAATTACAAGATCATTAATGAATGATTAAACTATGTTTAAAGATATAAGATTCTTCAATGAATCTGATAACACTATGTTCCAAAATACAAGATCACTAATGAATGATTAAACTATGTTTAAAAATACAAGATTCGTCAATGAGTCTGATAACACTATGTTCCAAAATACAAGATCATTAATGAATGATTAAACTATGTTTAAAAATACAAGATTCGTCAATAAATCTGATACTCAAGTCTACCTCAAAAAAAAAATAATGATTAAATTTAACTTAAGCACACTTTTAAATAAGTGCCAAATAAATGAAAAGTCCCCAAAAAAAATTTATTTAAAAGAAAGATTCTAAAAAATAAGCTAAATACTAGTCAAAAATTGATAGAAATAGGATTACTTCAAAATTACAAATTAATAAATATGCAAATTCTTCCTAAGTCAAATTTATGCGATAAGAAAACTGTATGTGCTAAGATCACGATACAAAGCTGATCGACATTCCACATTATGTCACTGTTCTCCCATTTCATTCGTCAAAGTGAGCATTACGAGCCACAAGCAAAAATAAACCGAGCAAATTTAGCTATAAGTTAACAAGGAGCTAGGTTTACAAAGATGGAAAAATTATAAATTCACCGTCGACTGTCGGTAGAGACAAGAAAAAAAAATCTAAGGTGAGTTCTCAAAGAAATTCAATATTATATTTCATAAATTAGAAATAATATAAAAGAAACTCACCTTAGACCTTTAGAAAGTTAAATTTCCCAAATCCTCTACCGGCAGTGAACTGGAGGTCTCTTTGGCAAATCTCCGTCTCTTGACAAATTTGGCAAGGGCCTGAGTCGGTTACCCGACTTTTAAAAGTGGCGGATCAGAACCAGGAATTAGCTAAAAACACAAAAGACTAACAGAAATCGGTAATAACGTTAGGTTAGTTAAAAATTCTCCTTGCTAACTCGAACTACGCAGTTAAATGTTCCTGTAAAAGTTAACGAAATTTACGATAAATATACTAAAATAGATTGAGTAGAGGGTCCACTAAGATCATTTATTCAACAATACTTTACAAAAAGCCCAAGATGGCCTGGAACAATGATGAATACAATTTCTAAATCTAGATTAGAAATCTATAATAAATTAAAGTATTGTCGTCTAAATCATTGATTCTAAATCCCTCTAGAACCTGAAAATTGTCTTTAAGACACTCCTAAAACAAAGAAATAAATTTGTTCAGTTAAAAGCGGAATGTGCAAAAAAAACAAATCACATTCGACCAAAAATAAAAATGGCTCTCACCTTGACGACGTGAAATTGGAGACAAAAACAACGTTCGCCGTTCGATTTTAGAACCGGTCCAAATTGCATTCAAAGGAGTAGGAGGGAGACCATCAATTCAAATCACGATATTACTATCGCCCTCTATTCAAAGGCCAGTATAATAAAAATATTTTTATAGAAAACGACGTAAAACTAATACGCCTATAATTCTAATGATAGCTCCACCTATGTACAAAAGATCTAACTTCTAGCGAAATCCTACCTAGGCACCGAAACCAAATCGCATGTATATTTGCATAAAAATCACTTTGCAATATAACAATCTTAAAACCCGAAAAACCATGTAACGAATTATTTCGTTACAGCGTATACTTGAATAATTTGCATGTCGTATCGCTAGTTTAATTTTAAAGTTATATAAATGACTTTCAGACACTGAGCAGTATTTTAGTATCTGATGATATTTTTGTTTATTATAAAGGCTATTCCTCCAAGTTTAAAGTTTACCTCTGCATTCCTCTGGTACAGGACACGTCCTGATCTTAGGGTGGTTGCTTTTTCGCCAGGCAGTCGGGTCTCACAGAGACCTATTATATTCCATTTTATATGGCTAAGTTCTTCTAGTTCTAGGAGGTGTTCAGGACTTGACAATATCCGGTTGTTATATGTTCCGACAAATATTTCCCTTAATACTTTGATCGGTTTGCGTTTTGCTCGCAAAAAATCCATGGGACTGACAGTTCTTCCGACTGTGAGAGATTCAGTTTTGAAATTCGAGAGCATTTCATAGGAGGTATTGGCATATTTCGATATCACGCTTGCCAAAGACGGGTTGTCATACGCTGTTTGCAGCCGCCCACTCTGGGTCAGACGCTGCGTGGGAATCTTCTTAGCGTCACCTACGTCACTTCGAGAATCAATAAGAGCTCTACAAAAAGACCAACTGCTTGCAAAATTTTAGCTCGCCACGTATTGCATTTGGGTAATTGCTATTTGAAGCCAAGATGTAGACGGGACGCTTTGGGGAGGACAGGTAATCGCAATCCAGGCGCAAGTGCATGCAACGTTGCCTGACTACTTCGATAGTAGCGAATATTAGGATGCCCGTATATAAAGAATGTATCTCATACATTACAGTTTCTCCAATATTGTAAAAACATATTTCCATAAGGTTTTCTTTCCTCTTTCTATAATGTGGTAGTTCGTGATTTATGTATTTAGTTATCTAATACTACTACCCTGTTCATGCACTTGCCTAAAATAATGGGAACTAGTAAATAAGTACATACGTTTTAAATTTCGTTCATTATTACTAAACATCTCTCTAAATACATACATTCGTACATATCTATTAGATACATTATTAATATATACCTATAAAATATACACAGGCACCTTGCTTTTACAATACATATTACTATAATTTCCTTATAGAGGTGGCAACAGCCGAGACCAAAAGCGCGATTAGTTTACAAACCACCCGCAGTTTAATGGCTTCCGAATCGAAAATGTGATTTATTATTGCAATTTTTGCAAACTCGGAACACTTTGTGGTAAAAGTGTGTGAAAAAATGTGCCTAATATTTCGTTGTGTATTTAGGTATACAATTTATATTGTTAATCGTATTTTTAAATACCTAAAACTGTGTTTCGGAGTGAAAAAGACCTGTTCCTATAGTTCATTGTGAACGTTATATTTTTAGTTTTTGTCGTGCTTCATTGAAAATTTTTCCGGTAGTTTTGTGCTAACTTAGTGTAAGAAATTATGCCTCAGAAATGCTGAATACCTGGTTGCAAGGGGAATTACAAAAATAGGCCTGAAGTTCATGTTTTCGGTTTTCCAAAGGATGTAAGTTTGCAACAAAAATGGCTAAGAGCTAACCTCCGATATATATTTCAGCCGACAAAAACCCGGAAGTATGTGAAGCTCATTTTCCTGAAGGTAGTACAATAAAAAATACAACATTTCAAGATTCAGCTACAGATAAGATTTTTACAATAGATTTAGTAAAACCACGGCTAAAAGAAGACTATATACCATCTATTTTTTTTAAATTGTCTTAGTTTTTTAGCAAAAAATATGAAAATACGGCCAAGTAAATATGAAAAGCTCAAAAATATTGATGAGTTAATTTATCAAAAGCCCTTGAAATAAGCAAAATTGAGTTTGAGGAGCACGAAAAAAGCATGCATTTTGATAATTTTGGGAGTTTATTGTCAAATTTTCTCGCTAGGTCCGTTCCGGTCAATCCTTCTTTGTCTCTCTCCACTTCCAGAGCTGGTGCTAGATCCGTTCCCACCAGCTCTACTACCTTCTCTCTTTCTCTTTCCAAGTCTGATGCTTGGTCCGCTTCGATCAGTCTCGTCTTTATTTCCTCTTTCTCTTTCTCTCTCCCTCACTCACTCACTCACTCACTCACTCTCTTACACAAAACCTACCTACTTCTGTTGCTTACCTTGCCTAACGCCACCACGAAGGCGTAGAATCGTAGTAGCGAAATACGACGAAAGCAGTGACGTATTCGCGCACGCGCATTACGGGAATTGTGTATCATACATGCAGGAATCCTCGTCAGGTCAATTACCGTCGTCGCACCGTATCCATTGTACCGTCATCATCCTACAATACCATTAACATTCGATCCTTACCGTTATCGTTTTATATATCCGCAGATTTTTTCTTTAGCAGGACGCGGGTAGCCACAACCGTCAGGAGAAGCTATTTTGAACCGCTGTTGGACCGTTTTGCTGTACCGTTTCTTATCGTTTGATACCTCTGCTATTAATTTAGTTAAGGCTAGCATCAGTTTCATAAGGGCATTCATGATAATCCTTTGGTTATTCTTTAGTCAATACCGAGGTCAATACATTAGGTTAGCATATGTTTCATTTCATTTCAATGAAACCATGATTTGTGTTTCAAGTTGGCAATAGAGATGCTATAAGGTTAGTTTTGGAAATTGTTTATTTTCTTTCTGATTCCCATCCTGCCAGTTTAAAGAAAGCTTCTAAGGCAGCCGGCAACCAATACTGACATGCGCAATAGACCCATGGTTTGCCGTTTCTCCACTGTAACACGCTGTCCGGTGCACTGTGTGCCCTTTACCCCGTTACTCCAAAGGGTGGCGTCCGAGAAATAACAATTGTATAACATAATTAATGGTTAAAATTAACCGTCTGATACCGATGCATGCTGAACGAAGCCAAAGCGCTTCACACCGCACTTAAAAAATATCCAAACTCCGCTTCTCGTCTTTCGTCTACCTTTTTTGTGCGCCCAAAAATATGACTGCGCACTTGTTAGGAAAATAACTAATATCAAATAAGACCGAACTTTTGCCAAACTGATTTGAAAGCGAAACATTTATTTGTAATATGTAAAATTACCTTTCGAAATTCAAGAATGTAGCTGCCGTTCAATAAAGCCCCGCTTAAAACTGTGTTAAGCAGTCTATGAATTAATAATAGGTAAATACCTTGGTAGAGTTACATTGTTCCACTTGCATAGTTTGTCATTTTCAGAGAGTGCAACTTAAGAGAGCTCTCGGAAAATTGCTCGAGATAAAAACTTATTGTTTATTCAATGAGCTCAGTGTACCGGGACTAACTGAACAGTTTAGTAAGTTGGTATTGTTAAGATAGAATTTCTAAGGAGTTTTAAACATAATATAACTATTAAAAGTACTGTTTAAGCACTGCATATAATAATTCACGTATTTTTATCCGAATTTATTTGGGATACTTTTAAAGATAAATTTAGAAAATATGGAAATTTGAAGCGTAATAATTCAGAATTCTTCAGAAATGTTGAATGAAGTTTTACAAAGTTTTTACATCCCGTATTCTATAATTCTAAATGTAGATATTTTTCATACTTTAGACGTTATTTAGGTCATTTTCAAAGACAAATTTATATCATTTGAATTGTATAGGTATTTTATATTGTCAGATCCAGATGTGCTGATTGATGTGCGATAATATATTTTTAATTTCGAACTACCTCTTCCAGATCATATAATACGCTTCACAGCATTGCTAAAGCTATATAACTGACCCACATTAGATGCTTAAGCCCATCTAACAGCATAACATATTGCCTTCCAAACATGCAGTTTCATTAGAAACCGCTCGAAATATATTATACTCCGCGGAGATAGTTTGTGTAACGATAAAGGCTAAAGCCGCAGTCCATATTCAACTTCGCCCATATTTTCGTTTCTATCTCTAACGAAAATTCGATATTTCGGGTCAGATGCTCATAAGAAATTTGTGGGCTTCCGTTGATGGTGAGACTAAAGAAGTTTTGGTAGAATATATTTTTACTTGTTCAATTGTATGTAGATGATGACGTTGAAGCAAGAGCGAATATAGGCTTTTGTATGATGTATTTATTGGTTTTTGAAGTGAAAACTTTTTCTGTCTCGTCGTTCAGCACATTTTTTCCTAAATAGTGAACGAGACTGAGCCGACACACGTCAGGGTCGTTACGCTATTGAAGTAGAAACTTCATTTGGCGCATTCAGCACACTTTTTTTTGGAGTAATGGCTGAGCGTGACTTGGTAGGTAAATGCTATTCCTTATACAGATGCTTTGTTAACTTTTTGCATTTGTCGTGTGGTCCTAAGCACACTGTAACCAACCTTATTCGCCAATTGCGCTTTCAGCTGGTTCATATGCCTAGCTCACTCAGTCGTTTGTGATTTTATTCTTTTTAAAGGCGTGGGTTAAAGGTTATGGCAGTTAGAACGGGCGTCACTAAATTTTTATTGTACGAAATTTATTAGAAATTCTATCTGTCTGAAAATCGGATAATAAAATTTAGAAAAAATACCCTGTGAAAAAGAGTAAAAAAATAGAATGAGATTAAATTATAGCTTAAATACATTTGTCAAAATAAACACCAATAATACAAATAACCAGTATTAAAAAAATAATACTTGGCTAGAACAATCTACTTTCTTAAAATTTAGAATATTTTCTGATTACTGATGGGTAATATTATGCTAAAAAAAAATTATGGAATATCACTTAAGCGGATATATACGCCACAAGTGGTAATTAATGTTCAAATTACAATTTATTAATTACTATGTTAAGTAAGTTTCATCTTGACACTTTAACACTATACAATACAATCAAGTATCAATTAAACAATTTAGGTCTTGTACTCACTGCTATTAAACTTCAAATTAAAAAGTAGCACTAGTTATGGTACTTTAGCAAGTTTCTGATCAATAAATTATCATTACTAATTACTATATAAAAATGTCAATAAAATACCTCGATGCCAATTAAAGAGAGGAGTTATCTTTAAAAGAATATTTGAATATCACCCAAGTAAGCAGTAAGTTACTTACTGCTTAAATATGTAACAATCTATATGTTGAAATTAGGGAAAAAATATCCACTAATGCGCTTAGCTTATTCCCTTGGCAGCTAGAATATAAAAAATGTCTTCAAAATGCAAAACTAAAAAGGATTTTCTGAATAAAATATATAGAAAGAAACATAGCCGCACCAAGTAAGAAAAACTGAGCTCAATAGTTTCATCTAGGATAACATCAAATTTCCACATTCCTTTCTCTTCTTTAATTACATGCTCTACATATTTACTTCACTTTTGGGAATCGACTTACTTTATCGTCTCTTGAACAATACTTTCAACGTCTTTCATTTTAAAAGTGGTGTCATGCCTTGCCACAAAACCTTTTACTTGAGCTTGTATACGATTTTGTCCACAGTGGTAGGCGGGAAGGCGAAGAACTTTAATATTTTGTTTTAGAGCCATTTCATCAATCGTATAATTGTGCAAGGAGGCTTATTTAAATTAACGATTTCAAGTAACTCCTTTTATGCAATAATAGTAAGACTCACCCTACTTTAGGGGTCGATTGTCTGGTTCAAGAAAAAGGAAAAGAAGAACATAAAATCAGCTCTCAACAAAGTACAATGCCTGTCGTGCATAAGCATAACAGGCGCAATGAAAACTTGTCCAACAGCAGTAATTGAGGCAATTATGGGCCTTGCACCTCTACACATTGTTGTAGAAGGAGCAGCTAGACAAACAATTACTAGAATCACAACAGCACAAGCGGGCGAGGGAGGATGGCTTCTTCTTCTTCTTCTTCTTCCTCACCCATTTGATGCCCACTCCTGAACATAGGCCTCTTCCAATGATTTCCATGTCGATCTTTGCTGGGCGGTCTGGATCCAATTTTTTCCCGCATGTCGTTGGATGTCGTCTCTCCATCTCGCCTGTGGGCGTCCGACACTTTTCTTTGACTCTCTTGGTCTCCATTGCATCAGGGTTTTCGTCCCTGGCTAAGTGGCCTGCTCAACTACACTTCAACCTCGCTACTTTTTCAATGATGTCGCAAACTCCTGTTCTCCTGATGTCTTCGTTACGTATCCTATCTCAGGCTTACTCCTAGTATTACTCTCTCCATCGCCCTTTGGCAGACCCGGAGGCGGTTTGCACTGTTTGCTGTGAGTGTCATTGTTTCTAGTCCATAAGTCGCCACTGGCAGGACGCATGTATCATAGACTTTTCTTTCTAGATTTGTAGGAATGGTAGGTTGATGAAGGATGTAGCTGAGGTTCCCGAATGCCATCCAGGCGAGGCCGAATCGTCGGGTGATTTCTTTTGTTTGATTTTCTCTCCCAAATTGGATGATATGTCCCAGATATTTATACTGATTGACTACCTCCAGAGTGTGGTTCTCAATGGTGACTATAATGTCATCTGGACTCATGACTTTGGTCTTTTGAAGATTCATTTTGAGACCAACAGTTAGGGAGGCGTCCTTGAGTTCTTGGATCATTGTTGATAATTCGTTTGGCTCGTTGCTGAACAAGACAATATCATCTGCAAAACGGAGGTGGTTAAGACGTTTTCCTTCTATGTTGACGCCTTTCTGATTCCAGGATAGACACTTGAACACGTCCTCCAAAGCCAAGATGAACAACTTCGGTGAAATTGTGTCCCCCTGCCTGACCCCCCGCCCCCGTAAAACCTTTCCAGTTATCCAGTCTTCGTGAATTTTTACATGCAGGGACGCGTTCTCGTAAATGTAGCGGTTCAGGTTTGTATATCTGGATTCAATACGGGCATTGTTCATCGCTCTCATCACTGCCCAGGTCTCGATCGAGTCGAACGCTTTCTGGTAGTCTACAAAGACCATGTGAAGCGGAATGGTGTACTCCGTACATTTCTCTGTCAGTGTGCGTACTGTTTGAATATGGTCGGTTGTGCTGAAACCCTTTCTAAATCCTGCCTGTTCAACTGGCTGCTAAAAGTCGAACTTCTGACTCAGGCGATTTGTTATGATTTTTATTAACAGCTGTAGAAGATACTCTGATGAGTCTGTAATTTTCCATGTTCGTATTGTCACCTTTTTCGAAGAGGAGAATGACCTCTGCATTTTTCCAGGAATCTGGAATCCTTTCTTCATCGAGGCATTTATTCAGTAGAATTAAGAGGGCTTCTTTAAGTGTCTCCCCTCCAATTTTTATCATCTCGTTCGTGATCTGGTCTTCTCCTTCTTCATGCAGTAGACACGTTCTTTGTTGGGGAAGTTTATCATCGTTTGTCAAACTCTTTCCTTCTTACCAGCAGATAACTAAACACTGATATGCTTTTCTTGAGTTTTTCTTAATCCAGCTTATTTCAAAATATTGTACATGTCCAGTGGAAAGTAAAATTAGATGTTCTTAACTTATAGAATTGATAGGTTCATCGAATACCTACTTGCCTGTATGAAGATTAATCGTAATTTTCCGAGCTTGTCTTCCGATATGATTACATTGTAGTTTCTGAATCACCATACCCATCGATACGTTTTTAAAGCATAAAATTTTTTATCTTCAACCCGAGCCTGCTATCGCACCTCGACGCTTACTCATTCTGTTTTAGAGCAAAATTGCCCGCCTAAGGGGCATGTGGTTGGGAGTGATGTAATCATATCGGAAGACAAGCTCGGAAAATTACGATTAATCTTCATACAGGTAAGTAGGTATTCGATTAATCTATCAATTTTCCATCGCTTGTCTTCCGATATGATTACATTGTAGCTGTTTAAAGCTAGATGGTGCAATTTTGCATTATTCTACCTCCAATCCTGAGAATACCACAAAAAACACAATTAAGGCAGCAAAGTCGTTCAATTCAACTCTTTTTTAAATATGACAAAAAAAAATCAATGAAAATTCTGTCCTATAAATTCCTTAGCCACTTAAATAAATATATTTCATTTAACATATATTATTCACATACAATCAGAGCAAAACAAATATTATAAATTGAACCTTAGGCAACGGAATACTTAAAAGGCTACCTATGAGGGCTAAGATATACTCAAATTTAAAATTGTATTGGCAAATATGTCACTGGGCGTACCTAGAGGTCGAGTATAGAATCTGAAGAAGTGTCAGCTTTATAGGACTCTACCCTGCTATATTCTTAATGACATTTATGTTTACGTCAAACTTAAAGGCTGCTCACGTGCTGGCGTGTCTTACACTATATCCGGTAAAGACGTTAACGTTCATGCCCTACCACTGTTTTTAAAAATTAAGTTGATCCATCTACTCAAGGTTTGAGTTATTGCGTGGTGATATGGTTTTTTGAGAGTTAAGAATAGGGATGTATAATTGGAATGAAGGTGCACGGTGACTTTAATGTACTGTTTTATAGAATTTGCGACACATAATAGGTAATTCTGGTTTTTGAAAATACGGAAAATAGGCTGGTTTTTATAGGGAGCTGAGGTTTAAATTTTTTCCCAAATCTTCAATTTTGACTGTAGAGTCTCTATTATTGTCGATCGTAATTTTGCTTAATGTTTGGATCCGATGTGCTGAACTTAGTGCCATAAGTATTACCGTTTTCTTTGTTAGTTTATCAGGTGATAGAGATTGTAAAGGGTAAAGTGTTGATAAATATAGTAATACAGGTTCAACGTTCCATGTAAAATCGTATTTAGGTTTAGGGGACTTTAACTTGTAGCTTCTTTTCAAAAATCTTTTTATTATAAGTATATTAATCCCTATTAGGCGGTGAAACATAAAGTTATCTATAGGTACTTATCATGACCTAAGAAGCTCCTTTGTTTACTTCGCGAACTAAAAGGGCCAGATAAATGTTTAAAATATAAGTAAAGACATCGAAATTTTGCTGTTACAGAAATTATAATACCTACTTATTAACACAAGCGTTGTATGTCAAATATTAATTAACAATTTGTTTTAACAAAAAATATTTATAGGTACGCCTATGTTATTACTATTAAGTTAGCAGCAGTTTAGACAGTAGGATAATGTTGACAGTGTTGTTGTTAGATATATTTTATATATCGTTGCATTATTATAAATACATAAAGTAAAAATATTAAAAGCTGGTGTTTTATCAACACAAGAACAAGTAAACCAATTTTAAAATCACAACATTGTACTGTTTTCAAGTTCCTTCTGAGATGGATGCAAACATTATTGGGATGGCGTGACCGGAAATGCTTCTTTGAAGAAATGCTTCTCAGACAGTTTGCTTGCCACCAGGAAAATTTTCCTGTATAAGAGATGAGAGTCTCTATAGAGAGTAACCAATTTTTACTCGATTTAAAAGTCAACGGTTTCCCAACTAATAAACTAAGAAACAAGGTATACCAGTTGTAATAGCCACACAGGTACTACCAATATTCCGGTGGCTTCATCCTGTATAGATTTATCTAAAGCATTAAATATCATAGAAAACAAGGGAAAAGCGTAAAAATACTCATCATGCCAAGAAATTGTAAATGCGTCGACTGCTGTGGAGGTTGGATCCGGAAACCAGGAAACATATTTATTGCATTTTGCATTATAATAAGTTGCAAATAAATCTAACCGCTTATTATTTTCTGATATACCTGCTTGTTTAGTTCGTATTATGTTTCAACGGAAGTTTGTCTTGATGCCTTATCGGCTCCCTTTTTTCTTTTGAAGCGATATAAGATGAAAAGAGTGTTATACGTTTTGTTCACACCAGCCTCAAATTTGAAAGGTTATATTGGTTAAGTTTCGATATTTTACGCTTCCCCCACGATTAATGCAGGATATTGCCGTCTTATTATCGATTCTAAGTAAGACTCCAATATTTTCATTTGATTTAGTAAATAATTGTAAGCCACGACAAGCAACTTTAATTTCGAGCCATGACAAGCAGCTTTAATTTCAAGGTAATTAATATGCTTAGACTTGCCGGCTTCTTCCCAAGTCTCGCGACCTTTTTGGCCGTTACAATAGCCTGTAGGAGACGCAGACGCATAAGAAAAAAAACAAAATTTCAATGAAAACGTACTAGGTTTCATATTTACAGTATATTCTAGATTGTCTATCCACCAGCTAATAATTTGCTTTGTATCTTTTGAAATTAATATTCTGTCATTGTACGACTTTCCTATTAAGGCTTTAAATTTTGCGCGCCCTTGTCTTTTGATACGATGACGACTCCGAGGAACGGCAGGAGTCGCTGCTACCAAAACACCAATAATTTTTGCAAAATCTCGAATTGTAGTACCTGTCTTGTTAACATATTTTTTAAATTGCCTCTTTTATTGAATTCGTTTTCTTAAGAGGTAAAGAAACGGTCGAGGACACGGTCCTCTGAATTAAGTCCTAAGTATCCTAGGTAAGTTATTTTTATGATGGTATTAACTGACTTTTTCTGTATTTATAATAAATCTTAAATCATTTAGGAGCATTATGCACTTTCCAAAACAGTAAAGTGCATCAGCCAAGCATGACAAATGGTTGGTGTTGTTAGCTAACTGCTCCTACAGCTGTTGGCCCATGCCCCAATTGGTGTTGTAGGAACCTTTGCAAATAATTAAATTTGCACAAAATAATGTGCGGTAGATATTTAGTCAAATAACTAACACCCTGTAAAGTATACAGCTGTTTTGCAGACAATAGTCTTCAGGAGATAATTTAGTCAAAACAATTTACACCCCGTAAAGTATGCAGATATTTTGCAGACAATAAGGAGTCCATGATTGCAATCTTAATTAAATAGGTCCACGACCATATTAAAATATATACTGTTGGCTCACAGCCTTTTAATCGCTCAAGTGATGATAGAATTTACTGAATAGCCCACGGCTATCCCTCAGAAAATATGGCCCACGGCCTTAATGCCAAATATGTTTTGCCATAACACCGTGTAAGGTATGCAGCTATGTTGCAGACAATAGTCTGCGGGTAATATTTTAGTCAAAACAGCTAACAGTCTGTAAAGTATACAGCTATTTTTCAGACAATAGTCTGTGGGTGATATTTTAATCAAAACAACTAACACCCTGTAAAATATACAGCTATTTTGCAGACAATAAGAAGTCAGTCCATGATGGCAATTTTAATTAAATAGGTCCACGACCATATTAGAAATATATACTGTTTTTTGTCCCTATTGGAATTGATTATTGCTGCATAAACGGGGGAAATATTATACACACAATTGTATCTGATTATCATTTGGCGGTGACAAGTTTGGAGTTGGCATAATAAACGATCACTTCTTAGTAAGTCAATAGCCAACTTTTAGTAGAGAAGTCGAATAGGTAAGTCCTCGACCCTAGGCTTAATCAATTAATAATTTATAATAAAAATAATATTAAGAATGTTTTTTATTGCGAAGCCCTCGGCCTAGACCTATCCTTTTTCTATGCCCTCGGCAAGAATTTTTCGATTTAGTGCTATTTGTATGCAAATTATAAGGCCCTCGGCCTATGCACTATC
>MU181945.1:83754-99516 GCA_016904865.1 Pissodes strobi
CTTCCGAGCAATTCTCACGGTCGCTAGCATGATAGCTTTCTGAATTGGTTTGTCGAGGTTTTTAGTCGTTCCTAACTTCTCGATATTTCTTTATAGGTTTTTCGGCACAACTTCAGCTGATGAAATTATTATTGGTACTGTTTTGATGCGATTCAACTGCCACTGCCTCTTCATTCTGACCTCCAACCCTCAGTACGTAGAAATTTATCAGCATTCTTCTCGAGCAGATTTTGTATATGGATACTGACACTTCCGTAAAGGTTGCAACCTTGGAAGATTTGTTTACGAGGGTCTATTGTGCATCACCGTTTGATCAGTTAAGATTGTACGATCCCAGTAGAGTCGGAAGTTTATATTTTTAATAAAGGATCCGATCCTGGGTGAGAATTCTTAGAATGCTTAGGTCATAATGAATAATCTTGTTAACATTTTTATGCCTATTTTTAATTTTATTGTAGAAAGAAGGTGATATTCTCAAGTAACATGTTGTATGGACTTCGTTGTTTTGCATCAATATCTACACATCGCTATATATTTTTAACTAAAATATTCTAGTATAAAAAAGAACACTCAGTCTAAAGTTTAAACTTGATACTTGATACTGAAAGATAATTATTATACTTATTATCTAAACATGTTGGAAAAACATTCAGTGAACAGTCAACAAATTTTAGTATAAAATAATGTGCGAACCGAGTAAACGACAACTTGGTTCAGTTCGTAGTACCTTTACGCCAAACGCCTACTGGTAACAATTTTACCCCGCCGGAACCGGCGCCGGTCATCTAGAGCTATTTTGTACCTTTACGGGAAAGGCCTGAGGTGTTCATAAGAGCTATTTTGTTCCTGTACGGGAAAGGTTTCGAGGGGTTAAATTCTTTGGCATTTTGTACCTTTACGGGTAATGCCGCAATAAACTTCTCCTTAGAACACGTCAGTTAAAAAATAACAAAATCAATTGATTAAAATCAAATCAAATAAAATACGCCAATAGAAAGTAAATAAAGTAACTCGCCTAAAATCAACGAACTTAATGTGCTTCCAAGGAAACATCAAATTACCTCCAGGAAACTTCAACTTGCCTCAAGGAAACCGGATCAATCTTCTAGAATAGTCATGCGTTCACACCCTTTTGATATTTTATATGAAACCTGATCATCAATAGATTTACGTTTGCTCCAAATCCAACGTACATTTGTTTCGAAACTAGCGAGTTATCATTCTTACGATCACCAGCTGAGCTACACAACCTGAAAGAGTACAGAGAACTAACCCAAGCAAATATTCTCTGTGACACGTGGTGGAGGCGCCAATATTCTCTGTGACAATATTTGAGGATATTTGAATTGCCAATAAAGAGCCTTCAGTTTCTGTGCATAATCTTCTTGAGGCAAGCCAATAGATCGACGTACATCTGTCGAGATACTCCTGCATAACTTCATGGAGATGCCTCTCATGAAGCTATTTTCCTCGCCACTTATGCAGCTTTTGTTCTCTCGTCGAGTGCCGAGACTTGAGACATTCGCAACGATACCGAAGCAGGAGAGTCGACTCATCAGCGGCACATATAAAAATAATATCGTAAATTAGTGATCTGATGAAACCACGGTTTGGCAATGTCCGTTAGTCCTCCTATGCCATCCTATCGAGGAAGGGTTATTATTTCTTCGATGCTTTTAGGGTGGTAGCTTTGCGCCTTTATTTTCATGGTTGTCAATTTGCGTTGTAAATCTTGGATATCTGTTTAATTCCAGGACAAAATTCACAAAGAATATCCAAGCATCAAGCACACGCAACTGTTGATTGCTCTAAAGGGGATTTTGCTGCTCAATTGGGTTTTAATAGTTGCTTAACCCTCCTCTCGAATTCAGATGATATTTCTTTTTCCAGCATTAAGTATCGAATCAATTGTCTCTCCACTCGCCGTACTGAATCCGCCCGGTTGTAGCTTTTCATGCACTGTGCTAATGGTGCGACACTTATCTATTTCAAACTGCATCTGATTCCTTCTGAGAAATCATTAACAAGCATTGATCCAGCTGTGTCTTCGTGATTAGCTTTAGATAAGCCATATAGAGTAAGTGATTTAGTTTGAATACCGTTTTGTCATTTCCTGTAATATTAAATCCATATTTGGTAGAGTTCAGCATGTTAGACAGGAGGCCCAGAGCAAGACAAAATCACAGCGGACTCAAGGAATCGCCCTGAAGGATTCCCATTTTAATGTTGATAATGTCGGTCTTCAGATTAAATTCTGGATCGTTAATTTCGAAAACTGTACGTCAGGTTTCCTCTGCGTACCTGAGAAAACCAATAATGGTTGGGCTCATTATTATTATTATGATTATTATATGCAATTAAGTGCAAATGTCCAATTTTCACAATTTCTGATTATAATGCCGGATTCAACTTATTTCTCTGATGTATCTGTGAGAGCTTTGTAGCTAGAATATCCTAGAAAGTCCTAGTGGACTCAGAGAAGTGTGTACGGAACATGATCAGGTTTTTGTTAATTATTTACGGTTTATTTTCATTTACCTTACTTCAGGTTCTCTGTTAATTGATATAGATATTAACTATTCATTTGCCTTTACTTTAGTGGTACTAATACAGGTCATTTTTTTCCTACGTTCGGCACACACGCAAAAAGAATATCCTATACCACTCAACGAGCGGTGCGTGCGGAAGAGATGGTGGATGTTGTACTTGAAGCGCTGTAGGCTGTAGTTTTCGGGAAAGACGTTACTCGGCAGTCCATTCAGATAAAGGAGTCTCATAACAGCGATGACCTAGGTGTTCGCAACTGAGACGTATGTTGATGAACAGCTTGTGTCTGACGGGTGTTCTGTTTTCTCTGGGCGGAATCATAAGTGCCAGCTCGTTCGAACGAGCAAGGAGATTGGTCACCCACTTTTCTTAGATGTTCCTTATCAACGTCTTTAGTCAACTCTGGGTCATACACAACACGGACTACTTTCATCTGTATGGAGTCCAATCTCTTGAGTAAGTGTTTGGGTGCCGAGCTCCAGACATGAGAACAGTATTCCGGAGATGGTCTTATCTGGGCCTTATAGCAGTAAGAGCTGATGAGGTGTGTACAACTTTTTTGCTCTAGATTGCTCCTATTTTTTGTGCTACTGCCTTGGCGATTTTGGTGATGTGATTACACCAAGGTATGTTGTTTTCAGCGTTGATGCCCAGCAAGCTTATGGATGAGACCAGAGTTAGTGTTTATCCTGTCATTGATAAGCCAGGTCCTGCTATGTTAGCTTGTTTTGAGAAGACAGCAGCTTAAGTCATTACTGACTTGACACGGTTTTCCTCACCCCATTCACGATGACAGCAAACTGATTTAGTCGCTTGTGTTGGGAATGACTAGCGGTCATTTTAGTTCACGACGTGAATGAGCACACAAGAATGCTGTCGTCTGCAAAGCTATAAATAGAATTGTTTGTCCTGTTTAAGAGATTATTGATACTGATTAGGAACAATGTGGGAGATAATATACACCCTTGAGGAACTCCGGCATTCATTTTAAATTCCTCCGAGAGATGTCCATCAATACCAACTCGGATACTTCGATCCCTTAAGAAATTGGAAAGCCATAGAAGCAGTGCTGGTGGTAGTCCGTATGCTGTCAATTTGCTTAACAATCCATCATGCCACACCATATCAAATGCTTTGGATATGTCGAGAGTCGCTGCATGAGATTCGCCGTAGCTCTCGATAGCTTTGGTCCACAGGTAGGTCACGTAAGTCAGGAGATATCCAGTTGATATGTGCTTGCGGAAGCCATACTGGCGATCGCTTATGATGCCTGCCGATTCGAAATATTTTATGAACTATTCGTTGATCAGTTTCTCCATGAGTTTGGCCATGATGGGAACTAAGGCAATTGAACGGTAGTTATTTGGAATTGTTTTTTACTTTTCTTCGGGATTGGTTGTACCTGAGCGCATTTCCACCTAGAAGAAAAGCCTGAATAGTGAATCTGTTAGTTCAGCAGCACATTTCTTAAGCACTATTGCGGGACCGTCATTTGGTCGTGTGGCCTTCTTTAGACTTTTGAGTAATCGTTTAACTTCGCGTTGGCAAAATAACAGTTCTGGCATTAAGGAATTCACTCTTGGGATACTTGAAGGAGTCCTTCCTTGAGGATCTAAAGTAGAATTTGTGGCAAATATTTCGGCAGGAATGTTTGCTTTTTCTTTGGTCGTTTCCGCTATTAATCCATACTTGTTGTATAATAAGCAATTTATTTTACCATTGGTTAATGGCTGTTTTTTATTTAGTCAGTCGGTTTCTCTGTAAATTAGCATAACAGATACGTATTTCGTATAGCAATTAGCTCACCTTTTCTGTTGACTCTATCTAGTTATAGTTAATATTTCTGTAACTTCAACTTTTGATAATAAGTAAATTATTCTCCTCAATTTTATAATGCCGGATACAACTGGTTACCTATGGGAACTTATTCCAATATTTTCAAAATCAGCTAGGATGATGGATCAAATCTAGGACAAACTATTGATGATATTGTTTCCCTCACCCCACTTCTATAAAACGGTGATCCCTACACGAGGATAGTCGATAAAGACAAATAAAATATAAATTACGCTTGTTTCATATACAAATTGAAAATTCATTTGCTTTTCCACGCTTATAGCATTAAAATTATTAGTCTCATTAATTTAATAACGTTCATTTACATGTGATTTAATTAAAATAATAATGTTGAAACTTACACCAATATGGTGAGATTACTTCGTATTTTTTTTAAAGAAGTTAATTTGCCTGCTTTCAGGTCTAACTACCGCCTCATGGTGTCGTTGCAGTATTTGGCAAATTAAGTAGAATGTGTATTTTCTAAAATTATCGGTCATTTCGTCTATAAACGTTGTGTGATGAACTAGTGTATGGACTATGGACCCTTTTTTTAAAGGTATATTGGACACGACTGTTTATACTTAAGATGGCTAAAGTGATTTATCTTCGTTCTGTGGGATAGAATCCCTTCCACGGATAACATTTCCTCCTTTTGATGCTGGCATAGCTAACTCCCGTCAGTTAGTGGTACAGCAGCCTTTTGGTCAGGGCGACAAAACCACATGCCAGTATCTACAACTCTACCAGATACAAGTAAAATCGATTTTCTTTTATTTAAGGGCCTTAACTCTCGGTATAGTCGTAATATATCATTTTAGTTAATTAATTAATGTAATGTAAACGGCTGTAGGTAATTTGCCTTAATTACCGTATATAGCTTATCGTTATATATCATTTTAATTAATGAATGTATAATTTAACGACCGTAGGTCGTTTGATTTCTATCGTTTATATTCTGGTTAATTTTCGTTTCATTTGTTGATCTGGTATCTTGCTTATCGAACCTGCCCTTAAAGTTTAGTATCTACGGAGATACTTAATTAAATCTTTAATATATATGATATTATCTCAGTTAGATAATATATTTAGCTAGTGCCAGAATAGCTGATTGAGTTTAATTTTATTGTTCTTGGCTGTAAAGCTCATGACAGTAATTTATTTCACATAACTAAAATTTACAAATTTAATTTGTCGCCTTGATATCGGGGTAGACTTGAGCTCAATTCTTTTATATATAGATATTTAACGGCTGTCTATGTACATATTTACCTCACAGGTTATTTTATTGACTGACTGTTTATTGGTGTACTTATATTGTCGCTGCCACGGGATTAATTTAGGTTAAGTTTGATTAATAACAATTTCATAAACCTCCATATATTTACTGGCTATACCTATACAATAAGATTTGAGCATTATTAATGTTAGAAGGCATACATTAAAAAGTAGTATCTTAATTTGCTTTGATTTAATATTTTGATAATATAGGTGAATTACATTACAAGAGAATCTTCTCAAATTAATTTGAGATAGGGTTAATTGTCCTGAAAGGTTTTGTGTAAGTTTTCATATTTAAATAAATAAGTTATTTGGAACCTTGATATTTATTTTGGTAAATTGCGTTCAGAATAATAACCAATTCGTGTATCCACAGTTTCTCAACGTTCTTATATAGGGTATTTTTCTGAATTTGCTTACCGTATTTTCAAAGATCATTGATAAATTTCTAGTAAAAAAAATTAGTGGCGCCCGCACCTAACTGCCAAGACATAGACCCACGCCTTTTGAAAAATTAAAATGAATTCGCTGGGTAAACCTCCCATATGAGCAACTAACAAATAAAATTACATATTTGGCACCCAACGCTTAAGGCTGGTTGCAACATGGGTTAATGTTTATTTACAACCATACATGTAATGTTGAAATTATTAACCTTATTGAAGGCTGATTACCTACGTATACTTCTCTCTTCTATTTCCCTCACTCATTTCCCCCACTCGTGTTCTTCTCCCATTTCTCCCACCCATTCAATAAAACAAAATTTTGATGCAATATATTTATTGAACAATTCTTATATAAGAAATACGTAGAATCAACAAGATGATTGATTAAAATAATTAAACACTTTATCACATATTATTTGGTAAAATTAGTGGACAAATTTGACATACAGTAGGCTATAATCGAAATTTTTAAGAGGCCGTCCTAATCCACTGCTAGAGAATGTTATGTCTTGTCCACTGTCAGGTCTCTCATAATGGACAGGAGGTAGAAAAACTTGGATTGATACAGGAGGACGATGGCAAAGTTGTTGAAGATATGATGTTTGTGGTTTTAGTTTGGGTTAGCTGCAGATGCAGTCACATAACTATCAGCAACTTTACTGGACCTCCATCCCCCTAAGCGCTTCAGCTGTAAAACCTCTGATCCGCTATTAACCAGCAGCGTAACTGCCGTTCTTCTGAAAGCATGACCCTTGTACGTTTCCGCTTTAGGATGTTTTAAAAAGCAAGCAATTCTGTAAGGAAATTTAGACATAGAATTGTACCCAAAAGTTTGATTTCGAGCTTTGCCCGAACGATATTGAGCAAATAGTCTCTCATTTCTCTCATATCTTTTCGTACCTGGATAAATTCTTTCACAATTTGTATCCAATTTATGTCAGTTTATCATGAATTACCTACTTTTATAAGTTTTTGTATCCGGAATTTCAATGAAAATTTTCTTTTCTAAAATATCAATGTACGTATTTTTCATTTTCAATAATTTGTCAGGGCGGCATGCTCCAGATACACTTGTTGTAAGCGCAAACTTGATATGAAGGAACTCTTGGGGTGCTTTGCTTAGAAAATTCTCTATATTTTGTCTGGTAGAGACAGTAGATTTCTTTGGCCTAAAGCTTATATTCTGGCTTTTCAAAAATGCAAGGAGCTTATTATATTTTGATATATCGATCCCTTCTCTTAAATTTAACTTGGTCCGTATCATGACGTGCATAGCCCAAAGAGTATAGGGCTTTTTTTGCTTTGCCATGACACTAAAATATGCCTCTCCGACGCGATATTCTTGGCATTTTTTCCTAGACACCAATTTCCATATGCCTTGAATGTTTTTTCATCGCCCCCTACTTTTTGCAAGAAGTAAACTTGCTTCTGCTCTTTCTGCAGCTTCTTTGAGTTCTGGTGGTGTACCATTGCAGTATCAAATGGATATAGAAACACTTCGAACAGATTCGATAGCAGTAGCCCGGCAAGAACACTGTTCAAGATTAAATAACAAAGACGAAAAACTCTCAACAAATACGAAACTTCTTATGAAACAGAGAAATGTTACAGAAACACCCTAGAAACGAAAATCAGTTGAGACAGATAAATAGGGACATATCAAAGGCAGTTCGAAAAGACGTGAGGGATTATAACAACAAATGGATAACGAGGACTATTGAAGAGAATAAAAGCATGAAAGTACTCAAGAAAAAACTCTCAAAAGGAAAAGCAGCGATTAATAAACTGGAGAATAAAGATGGGCAACCCACGACAGATAAAAAAGAAATCCTGGAAATCATAAAAGACTTTTATTCAAACCTGTACAGCGAAAGACCAGAAGAAAAGGATCTCCGGACGATTCCTCATATCCTTAATCAGAGATCGGAAAAGCTGCCGGAAATAACTACATGGGAAGTTAAGAAATCACTATCAGAAATGAAGAACGGTAAAGCTCCTGGTGAGGATGGTATTGTGATTGAGGCAGTCAATCACACATTATCGCTATCCAACAAAATTTTGTTTGTTTTCTTAACACAAATTTCAGAGATCGAACGACATATTCAAAATTGTTTAAAGTTATGAGCCATTGCTATGGCCTTGCAACCCGTACATATTTGTCTGACGCAACTACACATTTTTGTATAGTGTCAAAAATAACATATTTCGAAATTTTTACTACATTTGAAAAATGCAATATCTAATTTTTAATTAACGGTGTGGCTGTAAATAAAATAGTATACAAACCTCGGAGGGAATTTTCATTACTGTCTCGAGATTACAGTTAACCTCTCGACGATAATGAAACACTTTCCTCTTCGGTTTGTAATGTACTATTATTGTATTTTTAGCTGTTAAAGTCGACATTTTCATATTGTAAAGCCTGTAACCTAGAAACTGTTGGCATTATTTTGACACTTAAATGAAAAGACGCTATTGAAGGGATGTAGGCTCCTCACCCTCTTACGTCAAGTATGCGCAAATATTTTAGACATGAACAAAATCAAACTTATTGTCTGTATAACAGTTCTATTTGCAGTGCTCTAGAATATAACTCTGTCATATAAACTCCTGCATGGCTGCAATACAATTCTATCATATACACACCGGCACTCTATCAAATTGTTGGAAAATGTTCGGAATAAGTTTACGAAACTTCTATTGTACAGGTATCGAATACCATACACCGACATTTCTTGAGGTTGTTAGTTTAGAATAACTGAAAATGCAACCTGTTTTTCTAGGCAAGCTTTTCAACGGTTTAAGTGGTTTTATTAATGTTTCGTCCCGACCAACTCGTTTCATTTTTTTCTTGATCTTTGATTAGCTCGATATGCAACAATTACTTGATATGTGTGAAATATTTACTTAAATTTAAAATATAGAAAAATAATTTGTTAACTAATTCCCATTACTCTTTTGTATAAAAATGATCGAAATACTTAAGGTTTGTAATCCTAAAATTTAGTACCATCTGAATATTTTGTTACCGTGACACAACCTCACACCTCCCTCATGGTCCTCGATTTTAGTTTTGTTGATATAATTTTATGGTTTCTATGTGTATATTAGGTCCCTTCGAAGGACCCTTAGCCTGGCCCTACCTAGGAGAAGTAAGCGGTCAATAGTGAAACAGGCCGACCATAGGTATGCAAATTAACAGAGAAAAGTTCTAAAATAATAAAATTCGTTGACAAAACTTGAATACATTCGGTATTATAACTAAATCTTAAAAAAACGCACTTTTACATGTAAACCTACGAGAAGCAGGCAAAAAGAGTCGAACCGGGCGCCACCTTTATTTGCGTCTCTTTTTAATACATTTTTTTAATGTACGGGATCGGAATTTTAATGGTTTCTTGTCGCACCCACACATCATATCACATATAAAAAGCCCGCAGCAAGATCAAAAAAGAGTTTGAGTTAGTTAGTCTGTGAATGGATTTTTACTCCTTTTGGCTAGGGACTGGTTCGATTCCACCCGCTAAAGCGTTTTTGAATGGTTTCCCATTCAAATTTCCCTACATATTCTGACATCCACTCGCTTCAGCCAGAGACGAATTTCTCCCACACCGTGTATAGTTTCTCAATTATACGATAAATTAAGCATCTCAGTATTTTTTTTGAGCCAAATGAAATTAAGAACAAATCCTAAAATCCCAGCCACCGGTGCAACTCGTAGGGGAGTCGAGACGGCTTCCTTACAAATAGGTAAATTCTTTGGTTTCACCTAAATTCTTTACGATTTAATAGCTTGACATCATTTTAAGGGAGTGCTTTAGGGTGATCAGATTCTCGTAAGTTGCGCGGTTTTGATTAGGTTTCGGGCTGGGAGGTGGTTGTGACTAAATATGTTCAAGTAAATCTTCACCCTCTTATCTCCGAATAACAATCGAATAATAAGTTGGGCTAATGGTGGTAAGATCCTTAAAGAATACAAAATATAACAAAGGGTACAATGATCCTACGGTAGACGAAAAGAGCCTACGGGCCACGAAAATACTCCTTTGGGACAACTCTCCAAAAGTACTTTGTGACGTAATCTCCGAGGGATTATCTTAAAATTTACATATATTATATATGTCCTGGTCAGCTACGCTACGCTCTCAACTTGTTACAAATTCTCTTTAGTATGTGCAGGGGGTATGCCTGTTTCCCGTAAGAGTAATGTGTCGAGCGTAGAGCACATTGTAAAGGCACATCCTTAGGATGTGTTTTATTAAACGGTCACGGTTTACTTCTTGGTGCGGGGTCTGGTTGAAATGTAACTTAATTCTGGCAAATACATTTTTCTTTATTATATACATTATTCCTTTAATATATAAATTCAATTTATAATTCAATAGACACGAAAGCGTGTAGCTTTTTTCTGAAATAATTTATAATTTACTTATCGTACAAAAGCAAGTTTAAATAATGGTTTAATAACTTTATTGTCGATTTGATTTAGGAGTTGAGTTTTAGAATCAAATATTTCACTGGTTTTATACCACCATTAGACATGTGCCAAAGATAACCCTAATTTAGTCATTCCACGAAAAACAATTACACACATTGTAATTTATCTTGTTATTTTTAATTTAGTAGTTCAAAAGTCAGTTCTAGTAATGGTTCATTGTCGAATCGATTTAGGCAGAGAGTTTTGGAATCGTTTATTTCCTGGTTTGAACAACCATTTCCTTAAATATATATCAATTATCAACAGATACTATCTAGTTTAAGTAATGATTCATTCGCTTCGATCTTAGATGCTTGAAATCATTTTTTCGATGTTGTGAAGTAGCGCTCTATCATTAGTTTGTGTCACGCGGTAACATGTATCGTTCTAAAAACTAGTTGTTATATTTACTAATGGAAAACTGTCACATCCCTGCTAAGATTGATTACCCTGTGCCTACGACCCATATGCAAATCGCGACACACGCCGATTATTAATAACAAAATGATTCGAGGTGATAAACGAACTTTATAGTTGTTTTCGGTTAGTAAACATAGCTATTAATAAACTGATGTAAGTAGTTTGGAAGCGTTAACGTTCAAGATCATTATATTAAATCTTTGAGCTTATTCGGCTTGGATAAGTTTAATAGCATCTTTAAACGATAATTGCTTTATTTAAGAATGTACAAAAAGAGGCCTTATTCGATTGATTTGCAGGGTTTCTTCCTTATTACTACTGATAAAGGCATGCAGCTTTTTAAGGAACCAGTGGTGCCTTAAAGCTAATTTTAGCAGCAGCCTTGCTTCTTTAGATACAGAGTAGACTGGGAAGTTTTTAGGTAACGGTTTCATAGTGTGCTCTTTCGTATCGTATATTTTTAAATATTCTTTTTCTTCGCACTCTTAAATTTCAAGAATAAATCTCTCTTGAATTTATATAAAAATTAAAGCATGCAACTTTTACTTTCTGGAGTTCTATTACTGAAGCGTACATATCATGCTTTACTTGGTTCAGCATAAGATATAATATTAAATTTAACTTTTTTTTGTGGAAAAGTTGCTCGAATGATATTTTTGGAAAAATAAGAAAGAAATCTGAGTTATTTTATGTAAACTAAATCTTATTTTAACAGTTTATTCGAAAACTTATCGTCTAAACATTTGTTGAAAAATAACAATATGCGTAAAGATTTCTATTTTACTGTTTATTAATTTTTTTTCTGCATTACCTTTTTGTGGTCTGGCTTGCAGTCAGATTATACTATAAGTGTGAACGTACAGGGACTTCCAAATAAAAGTCAAAAGGCTCTATTACTTTTTGAAGTGAAAACTTCTTTAGGCGCATTTAGCACACCTTTTTCTAGGTAATGAATAAGAATTGACTGTCACGCGTGTTGCAGTGACGTTCGGCTATGCAAAGCTTCCTGGTTACGTATATCATTGTATAGTCCCTACGCCTGTTTATCGTATGGTGTGAAACAAATTTTATACCGTTTTAACCCTTGCCTTTGATATTTGACGAAATTTTGAAAAAATCTTAAAATACAGGGTTTTGCTCATTTTGACTTCTATATGATTGTTTAGGGTGCCTATTCTACGTTTTCCATGATTACACCCATTATTTATGTACAAAAAGTATAGTTCTGAGGTTATCAGGAAAAAAGATTGAAAAAAGCAGCTTTGTTTACATGAGAAGTGATTAGCATGAAGACTAATGTAGGTATATAAGTATTAATATCTACAATAATAATACAATAATATGTATTTCTTCGTAATTCACCCTACTCTCATTCGCTTCGAAGAGCGAGATTGAGGTTCCTTATCCTTCGAAAATTCGTCTTATACCTCTTCAGCTTCTGTATTTTCTTCCTCGTTAACTATATCCTCGTCATCCACATATCTCGCCTCGACATCAATGGGTGTGACCTTGGAGCAAGAAGTATCCGAACAATTTTTACATACTGTGGTGCACAAGAGAACATATGTTCGGCAGGTGCACACACTGGTGCACCCTTTGTTGCAGCTGCAGAATACCAATTGAAGCAATGGCTGGGGTGCCGCTTCTTTCTTCATTTGGACGGGAGTGAGACCGAGAATGCCTCATTTTCACCCCCCTTTTAGTGGGTATAAGCTGTTCCCCAGCCAGCACTGTACTTGATAAAATGTTCTAAAGCTGTGATGGTCAGCTGCATCAAGTGATATGACTACGCGTACACACTTATTCATTGAAATCAATGATGAAAGTATGAAATTATGATTTATGAAAGCTTAAAGCTTCACTGCTTCACGTGTAATGTGTAGTAAAACGGCATTGAGCGTTTGTTTACTATTTTAGTAGGACCCTTTAGAATGACTAATATTTCACTTCACGCATAGTTCTCCGCTCGCTTTGCTCGCTCCGGGGCGCAACCAACCAAAACTACCCCAAACTAACCCAAATTTTTATCAAGAAAAAGCGTTTTTGCATTTACGGTCTAATGAATTGCTTTCAGTGGGTCTGGTGGCGCAATGGATAGATGCTGTGCTTGTGATACGGCGGCCCGGGTTCGATTCGGATCAGTGAAAAGACTTTTTTATTTTCTTGAAACAGTGAAGCTTTAAGCTTTCATAAATCATAATCATAGTTTCATCATTCATTTCAGTGAATCGGTGTGTGCGCATAGTCTTGCCATCAAGTATTGATGGTAATGTTGGCAAATTAAACTTGACCTGGTTTATATTACAGCATTAATTTATGAGTAATTTTTGATTATACTATCTATAAAGTCGATAATCGTATAACACCATAAGTGGTTGCTAGGGATATCTCGCTTTATAGTGTAACGATAATAGTGCCCCGAAAGTAGGGCGCTATTTTGTAACGAATTGAACAGTTGGGCGTCGCTTTGTAATGAAATACTAGCTCAGTCGCCAATTTGTAAGGATACATTTAGTTGGACACTAATTTCTAGCGAAAGTTAATTTATTTAATTTAATTAAGTATGAGACTATTTTTTTCTGAGGGGGTGAGTTGTCTCTTTTATTAACTGAAAATTTTTTTATGGGCGCCAGAGTTCCTAGAGACAATGCGAACTGAATATACATTCTTAAAGACCAATAACTATAAAGATAAGAATATGAGAAATTTGCGCTTATAATTCGTGTCTCACAGATCTCGATCTTTCGATAAATTAAACAAGGGAATTTTAAAACAATAATATATTAATTTTATAATTAATTTACAAATATGAGTGATGAAATTTGAAAAATTTAAATCTATAATCAGATGTAAATATAACTTATGAAATTGTTTGAAATATAGTTTTTTGAATAAATTGACTAGCAATGAGAATGAAAATTGAAAGATTAAAAAAATAATAATAATAATAACAGATCGTTGACCTTTACAATCAATTTTTCTTCTGACTGACTGATACTTAACTTCGTTCAGTTATTCTATAACCATGCGGTCGTGTTGGGACCTCCACTGGAACCGCTTCTGCCTATACCTTAGTTCAATTGAGTTAGGGTTATCCAGGCCTTACAGGTAATCCATGTGACGATTCCCACCAACTTGCACGGTACAGCTGTCGTCGACTTCTCCAATCAGTTGTAACATGAAAGAAATAGACAGACAGACAGACCAACGTATACTGCTAATTAGCTAATGTTCAGGGAAATATCATGTGGATCTCAGTTAGACTGTTACTTAGGAGGTAGCAATCAACAATTTGAAAATTTACTGGTTACAGCAGGTATAATCAGAACTTAAATTACAATTTTAAAATATAAATAACTACTGTTAAGCAAACATTATAA
The DNA here is from genome assembly GCA_016904865.1 of Pissodes strobi. NCBI lineage: Eukaryota > Metazoa > Arthropoda > Insecta > Coleoptera > Curculionidae > Pissodes > Pissodes strobi. The sequence goes on from MU181945.1 coordinate 98,142, forward strand.
ATAATTACTGTTACTCAATTCAAAAGAAAATTATGGAACTACGTTCCAAACAGTGGCTCTAGGCCTAAGTAAAAGATAACTTGAATTTAATGATAAATAGAAAAATAGAGGTACAACCTCTCTATAAACGAGTCTTATAACTCCAAATAAGTAATTTCTATTACTCTTTATGGCCCTTGGCACATAAACGATAATTGAGCGTAATTACACCTCAATTAATTAAAAATAAAGATAAGGTAAACACTATCTCGCATTGAGATAGGAATTTAGATAAAAGAAAGAAAAAAAAACAGGCAAATTTACACATGTGAGCTTAACCTCTCATAAATGCAAATTAATGTCGATACATCAGTGTTGAGACGCGACAGGGCGAGTGCTAATAATTATATGCTTGATGTTTCAAATAAACTGAAATTTTAATGAAATAAGCCTGAAAAGAAAAAATATTTAAACCAACAATACTATGAGTGAAAATTCAGAGAAATTCTACTAAAAATTCAGTTTACTACCTTTGCAGGAATATATAAAATCCACTCTGAGAATTTTCCAAATAATACTGTTCAATTTAAATGGAAATACTCTAATGTGCGTAACCGCTAAACGAAGAAATAATTACGTTCTCTGTAAATTTGGATTAAACCTCTATCAAATTACATGAATTTGACTAATGAGAGACGAAGTTATTCACCAACAAATCGGTATTTTCACCGAACGGTCTCTACAAAAATTAAGATTATTAAAGATGTAAGTTAATTGAAAATGTAATATAAAAATGCTAAATTCTTGCTTTAGCCAAATACGATTAAACGAATCAGAAACAATTATTGATTATGTATTTGAAAAATGAAAAATTAGTGAAATACATGCAAGATGAATAAAATATTTCAAGATCAAAAACTAGCACTCACCCAGTCAAGCGTCGCCACAAAGATAAAACGACCTTGCTTTCAAAATTCAAGACGTTCAACCTATTATGATTTTCCATGTTTTAATTGGATGATTTATATCATGTGACTACCACTATAGGGCACGCGGCGTCAAAGCAAAGAAATGCTCAATATATACTAAATATAGTAATCTATATTAAATTAAATGCATAAATTGTAGGTATTAAATAGCGTACTACGCTCTCCATTTACCAACTACATGAGATAAGCCCGTTGCCGAATAGATGTCGCTACCAAACATAGTAATCTACCGTGAAACAAATCTACAAATTGTAGGTATAAACCAGCGTACCTGTGCTTCTTAAATAATTAGTTGCACGAAATATACCCATTCGCGAATAGATGTCACTGGCGATTCATATCCCAAACATCGAAAATCATTAAAACTGAGCTTTATCCACAATACCGAAACAGAACTTTTGCACTCG
>MU181945.1:99916-124954 GCA_016904865.1 Pissodes strobi
GGAACATCGCAGACATGTGGCCGAGATGTCTCTGTTTTACAGATACTGTCACGGCAGATGTTCCCAGGATTTGGCCCGCATAATCCCGCCCCTGGCAACTCCTGTCAGACAGTCCCGACAGACGGCAGGAGCGCACCAGTTCGTCGTACAACTGGAAACACCTAGAACATCGCTTTACCAGAACTCCTTTGTCTGGCGCACTGCATCACTGTGGAACTCACTCCCAGAACATCTGTTTCCCACTAATTACAACCTACAAATATTCAAGAACCTTGTCAATCAACATCTTCGCACACACACCGCTCGTCGAGCGCCATAGGATCTACCTTCAGTGTGTGTGCCACTGCCATAAAAAAAACTTATCATACCAAATAATCCTAAAAAGAAAAATCTTTTGCCCCCAATTAATGCAAGCTGAACCCCTCTCAGGCTACCCATATACTGGACTATACAGGGTGAAACAAATTCGCTTCTCACCATTAGGATCTCGGAAACCATAAGAGATACGAAGTCTGTTAAATGCTGGCAAAGTTGCGCAATTTAAGAGTCATTGATATGCCGTTGAGAAATTTAGAAAATCCCCACTACTTTCAGAGATATCCGTAATAAACCGAAAATCAGCTATTTTATTTTTATTTTTTCCTTACCTTATTTGAAGAGATAGTATAACATAAATTTAACATTATTATAGCCACTTTTTCTTCTTTATAAGATGGCAGTATCAAATTTTAAATATGACGTTTCGTGTCCGGGCCCCCTTCATCAACTTAAATTTTTTAAATACGGATCTGGATTTTTTGTTAAATTTTTTAGAAGCCTATGGTCTAAAACCAACGATGTATCATATCACACTTGTCCAATACCGGTAACAAATATTCTCATAAGTGAAATCCGGTCAGAAAAGATCGCCCCATCTCTGTCTAACACATTATCTCTTATGGAAACAAACTAGATTTGTTGATTTACTGATAAGAGTGATACCAAAGGCTTCTAGAAAATTTAATAAAAAATCCAGGTTCATATTTAAAAAAAATAAAGTTGATGTTGGGAGCCCGGACAAGAAACGACAGATTTAAATTTTGATACTACCATCTTATAAAGGAGACAAAGTGTCAATAATAATGTTAAATTTATGTTATATTATCTCTTCAAATAAGGTCAGGAAAAAATAAAAATAAAATAGCTGCTTTTCGTTTGTTTTACGGATATCACGGGAAGTAGTTGGAATTTCGTAAATCTATCAACGGCATATCAATGACCCCTAAATTGCGCAACTTTGCCCCCATTTAACAGACTTCGTATCTCTTATGGTTTCTGAGATCCTAATGGTGAGAAGCGAAATTGTTTCACCCTGTTTTTAATATAATATAATTATATTTTACATTAAGAATATTTAATAGTTTAAAGTATGTGAACAAAAAATTGATAAAATTAAGATCATGATTTAGGAACACAAATAGAAATTTGTAATTTTAATTGCTTATTATTCTTTTATTCCCTTCAAACATTTAGAATTGACGTCATAGAAGCATCTTCAATGATTTAAAGAACTTTTTATTTCTATTTTTAATTTACGAACACGTTTATTTTCTTCACAAAATATTTTTGTCGTATTTTAAAATCAAAATAAATAATTCTAATTGTCCAAGCTTTAAAGTTCAGTGTTGGTTCAAATTGCGTGTTGATCTATTCCACATTTTTCGTTTCATTGCAAATTTAGTGATTTAATTTTTTTTTGTCAAGCAAATAAGAACTTTCATATAATATTTTTTCTTTAAACGTCAGTAAATCCGTCATTACTCGACTGTGTAGGCGGCCGTGAAGTATCGTTTTTCCTCCGCCGGAGCTTTACTTTTCACTTTTCCGCCGGCGGAGGTAAAAGTGTTGTCATAGCAACATAGATACAATACAAACACACAACAAAATAAGCATCAACAACTCAAGATTTATTAAACTACAATTTGTATTTATCACTCAATTTGTGACTGCATTTCTAAAAATCACTAATTTAGGAACAAATTGGTGATTATTTAATCGAACTTACTCAATAACTGCTTATCAATACGGAATTAAAACGCAATCGGAGACGCAATCTTAAAAAAATAATTATTGTTGACAGTGTCCACTGACAGCTTTATGTTACATTACTATAGCAACAACCTATGCCTATTCACCGACACCGGTCTAAGCCGCCTTGCGAACCCACTTATCTTTAATAATAATTAGATATTATTACTATTAAAAAGAGATGTTTTTGCATTAATTTGTCGACATTTGAAGAAAAAACAGCATATTTTATTTGGAGGAAAAGTTACTTTTCATGGCTTGCTCTCTATTACCAGCCTTACTCCGTTCGGCTGTTAAATACGAGCGCGCCATGAAAAGTATCACTTTTCTTCCATATAAAATAATATACTATTCTAAGCAGTAGGATATTTCCTATATATTTATGGTTATTTTTTACATACAAGAATATATGTGCATATACTTCTGCTCATATATTTTCATAAAGCGAAAGTGCGGATCTGATAATTTCGTTACAATTCCTCTCATGGCTGTTGGTCAAAGAAATTTGTCTGCCTGAGATCAAAAGTGGCAATTCGGAATGAGAATCATGATTATTTTTTAATCTGTGCTTCTGTCGTGTGGTGTTAAGCATACACCGTTTTTTTATGAATGGAGGAGGTACCTTTACTTTTGTAGTATAACGTACCCGGGTCGATTCAACATAGTTGAATCAGATAAGTAAAATTCTGGTTTGCCTTTATTTTGCCAATGATCGTCAAAATAGATTAAAAAGAAAATCAATACCTACGTTGTGTTATTATTATATCTTACACAATTTTAATTATTCAGATTGCGCTTCGACCAAACACAATTAGGGAAATTTAAAGGAAAGGTGCGTCATGTAAATTAAACCACAGATTCCTAATACGCCTAATTTATTAAAGAAAAGCGTGCCGGACTCAGCCTGGAATTCACGAGGGGAAAGAGTACGGCAGAGAAACCCTCGATCTAAATTCCTAAACCGAATTATGCTGTATAATCTATTAGTATTATAATTAATTAAATTACTGTCTCCCGTACCACAATTTGTAGTTCTACACTTGTAACAATACATTTAAAACTGAAGAGAGAGCTCTCCGGTCGGGAATCGAACCCGAGTCTCCCGCGTGCCAGACGCGGACGTGATAACCACTACACTACCGAAAAGGGGTGTTAGTTAGCCAGTCGCCGCTGGAGGGTACTGAGGTCCTGGAATACGGAGGCTACTCAGCTAAAGTTGAAATTAGGGCCAATATCTCTAGAATGATCATTACATTTATAACTAGGATATTCTCCCGTCAGGGTAGGAAAATGTTAGTAGTTTCACAAAAGCTCTTACTTGCAATCACAGTCATACTAAAACCAAAATTCCAGCACGAAAAGACAGCAAACAATACATTTTTGTTTTCATTTAAAGTAGTGTTGTTCACAGCATAAAACGATTTCATTAAATATATACACCATCAAATATAAATTATCCATGAGAATAAATGAAATATTTGTGCAAATTATGTTTATAACAATATCAAAATATATGCACATGTTGTGCCATTAAATATGAATTATTATCAATGAGAATAAAATAAATATACTTGTGCAAATTATGTTACTAGCAATATCAAAATATATACACACGTTCTACCATCAAATATGAATCATCCATGAAAATATGAATCATCCATGAAAATAGAAGAAATATTTATGCAAATTATGTTAATAACAATATGAAAATGTATACACATGTTAGGTCATCAAATATTAATTATAATGAGATTACTAGAAATATTTATGCAAATTATGGTTATAACGATATCCAAATATATACACATGTTATGCCATCAAATATTAATTATCAATGAGATTACGAGAAATATTTATGCAAATTATGTCAATAACAATATGAAAATGTATACACATGTTAGGCCATCAAATATTAATTATCAATAAGATTAGTAGAAATATTTATGCAAATTATGTTAATAACAATATGAAAATGTATACACATCTTAGGCCATCAAATATAAATTATCAATGAGATTAGGAGAAATATTTATGCAAATTATGTCAATAACAATGTTATACCATCAAATATGAATTATCAATGAGTATAAAATATATAATGGTACAAATTATGCTAATTACAATATTATAAGTTTCATTTTACCGACTTGTAATGACATATTGCAACACAGAAGCAAAACAATTCACCAAATTAAACCGTACACTCCGATGGCTTCTGACTCTCTATTTTCCGTTCTCGACCAATACCCTTCGGATCTCCTCCAAAAAACCTCGCAAAAACTCGACTTCAATTTATGACTTGTTTTTATCTTTTACATGTATAAGGGGTGTCTCAAAGTATACACATATATAGGGTGTCTCAAAAATTAATGTGTCAGGTCTAATGAAATAGTATTTTAAAGATGTGGGTTATCTCACTTTATTGAATATTTATTGATTTCCCGCAAAAAGGTATTGTTTTTTTTTGAGAAAAATGTTATTTTCATACTCGACAAGCGAAGACTGATGCAACAGATAAATTTTAGTTAGCTATTCCTAAAAAATTTTTTACTTGATACCGATTTGGTTAAATATGATATAAATACATATAATTTAATATCATGTACATGTAAAAATTGCAAACAACCTCATCTATCAGTGATCAGAAGCGCCCTTCTAAAGATCAGATTGCTCTCAGCAAGTGTTATCTAACACAAATTAATTTTTTAACGGAGTGCCTAATATGAATCTTTACATCACTGCACAAGGTCGTGCAAAATAAATATTGCTGCCTTCGCATTGATAAAGACTTACTTTTATGAAAAAAATTAAAACATCCCTATTGAACTCTAAGAAAAATGATCTGATCGCACAGTACTCATATACTTCATAAAAAAAGGTGCGAGTTCCTTCAAATTTCACAACAGCGTTACCAAAACAAATAATGCTCACCTCACGAAACTCAGAGAAAAATTATAGCATTGTTTAAAATTAGCGTTAATTTTAACGCATTGAGTATCTATCTTATTTTCAGAACGTGTAAAGAAAGCAGGCAGCTATTCCAATTGAAATCAAAACCTTTTTCATGCACCGTAAATGAACTAATGACTATCCTGTTAGTGAGACGTTATTATCATTCATAGAAGACGAGCAATCGGAAGTGTAATAAGAGCTTTCGCATTTTCTAATAGAATTATAAAACTCCGAGCCGACGTCCCTTTGAAAGACGTAAAAGGCGACATATTATTATACCAAAGGACCTCTTCAGCGGACGACGCCTTTCAGCCAATGGCGTCCGCTGAAAGGCAATTAAATACGATGTCACTCTCATGCCACATTCTTGAAGCACTTGCGAATCTTTTTCTTTCAGGCGCTTTCTCGAATAACTTCGATTAAATTTTTCGCTAGTGCTCTCGGCTTGTCTGGAACAGCTATTTCCAATTTTCGAACGGGAATATTTTCAAGAACCAAAAAAAGAGTAGTCGAGTTATTTAAAATAAATGGCTGTAAAATAGCATAGGGATTTCTCAAGAGCAAAAGTCGCAAGTCTAGCTAGTCCGGAAATTATAGAGCAGCCTTAAAATAAAATGCAATCGTCAAGTATCAAAAAATAGATTAAATTTATATATATTTGGATAATTAGGATATGGTAATGAAATGATAAAATGGTTCATATAGAAAACTAGGGCTCAGTTTTGCCTATATTGAATGAAGTGCATAAATGGGTAATGCTATGCTAAAAGGTCCATCCAACTAACTAATCGTTGTGATTAAATAAATACAAAGCATACGGGGTTCATTTGGGACACATTGGAGAAGGTGTCACCTTTTTATACAATATGCCTGCCTAAATGAAACATAATTTCAAGATAAAAAAATTTTTTTTGCTTTTTAATTACATTTTCGAAATGGTGAAATTGAAGAGCAGAATGCATACAAAAACGACTTGTAAAGCTTTTTCCTAAATTTCTCCGATTATTTGACTGAAAAAAATTTTTTTTTTTATTTTGAAATTTGTCTGAAAATTATTTTTCGAATAAATAATTTGTGTGTCTAAAATAGGACTGAAAATTAAATCAAAATTATGTACAGGGTGGCTCGAATTCGTGTCTATGTATGGGGAACTCGAAAACCGTAAGAGATACAGTGTCGGTCAAATTAAGGCAAAATTGCGCATTTAGGTGCCTAACAATATGCCGTTTAGAAAGTTTTAAAATTCCTAATATCCGGAAAAAACCGAAATTTTGAAAAATCGTTCTATTTTTATCCTGGGCATATTTAAAAACGGATTTCAAATTGAATTGCACTTTTGCATTGCCACTTTTTCCGCTCTATCCAATGATGGTATCCAGTTTGAAATCCGACGTTTCGTCTTCAAGGGATCATCATTAACTTTCTTTTTTTAAATACGAACTTTATTTTTTTTTATCGGATTTCAGTTGGTATTGGCGTTATTAATATGATTATGTGTTTTTATTTTATTATTATTTTTTTTATTTTGTTTATTATTTTTTTAATTATATATTTTGCTCTGGCGTAATTTTAAACATTTTAAGGTAGGTACTTTTGAAATATTTATATTCTATAAAAATATTTGATTTTGTTTTTTGTATTAAGTGGAAAATTGGAGCGTATTAAAAATAAAAAATAGTAAAATTATTTCTTACGAGAATATTAAATTAAATTATATAAAATCACGTCAAAGCAATATATATAAAATAAAAATAATAAAAAAATAATAAAAATAAAAAAAAAATAAAAACACATACTCATATTAATAACGCCAATACCATCTGAAAAACGATAAAAAAAATTTAAGTCGTATTTAAAAAAAGAAGTTGATGATGATCCCTTGAAGACGAAACGTCGGATTTCAGACTGGATATCATCATTGGATAGAGCGGAAAAAGTGGCAAGGCAAAAGTGCAATTAGATTTGAAATCCGTTTTTAAATAAGCCCAGGAAAAAAAAATAAAACCATTTTTCAAAATTTCGGTTTTTTCCGGATATCTCCGTAATCACTCGGAATTTTAAAACTTTCTAAACGGCATATTGTTAGGCACCTAAATGCGCAATTTTGCCTTAATTTGACCGACACGGTATCTCTTACGGTTTTCGAGTTCCCCATACATAGACACGAATTCGAGCCACCCTGTACAGGGTGGGAAATTAAACTTAGCAATAAATGGTTTCATCTATGGCACAATAATGCATTTTTTTTAAATGTCAAAAATAAATTAAAATTTTTTCCAGTTATAATATACAGTGAAGTCTTGATACCGTGAACTAATTATGAATGGCTGTATTCATATTTTCGAGAAGTCAATCACAAAAAAGGTGGCATTAAAACTAACGTAAATGTGTGATATGCTTAAAACATACTTTATTTAAAAATCGAGCAAATCAAATAAACAATTAATTTTTCTTTGATAAGTAATCCAATTTTTGTGTATCCTCGATGTCAGCATTATTTTGCTCAGCCCATTCTAAACCTCTGTTAATTATACGAATTGCTTCTACGTTGCTGATTTCGTCCATATCGTCCACAATCCTTAGTTTTGATCTGCGAGACATTCGGTTTCAAAATCATCAGAATGATCTATTGTACAATCTTCATTACGTTCGTCGAAGTTTTCTTTGTTCCATTCTTCGATATTCCTAGAGTTGAAGTCTTGCGTTGAATGTAATGTAATTGGCGGCCTAATAAAAAGGCATTACATTTACCGACAAAAGAATCGCCGCATAGTTGGCGGCATAATACAAAAAAAGCTAGAAGGGTAAAAATCGGACTTTTTTATGTATAGAGGCAAAATATTCTTAACATTCACGTTTTGGAATTATCAATATCAAATTAGCTGTTCACATTATGGGACGTTCACGTTAACGAGACTGCACTATATTTAACTGTCCAACCTCCGTTGGGCTCATCAGTCCACAATCTTATCTCCGCAACCTGTGAACTTGCTATCAAAACACAGGATCCACAGGTACCCCGAAAGGTTTGGCACTACAAATCTGCAAAGTGACGTTATCTTCGCGAATTTTATTCTTCTTTTCCTTGGAGAGATGTCTGCTTTAGGAATCAAAATGCCTCTGAATCTGCTGATGAGATAACTCGAGTTATCCTAGCTGGTATGGATGCTTTCATGCCCTCTTCTATGAAACGTATCTCAAACAGTAAACCATGACTTGGGCCGAAGCCATCATCAGGGTTACCTGAAAAGTAAGCAAAAGAACCAACCATTAGTGGAGAGTCAGAGACTACTGTAGAATTTTTAGGTGAAGAAAGTGATAAAATTGACATTGTTATGTTTAGATACAAAATTTGTTAGAATTTCAAAGGGGGGTTAATTAAGAGTGTAAATAACGTGTGAGAATAACGATTTTTTTTGTGGTTTTGCGATTTTTTAATGCGTAGAAAGAAAGGAAATGGTGGATGTTCTTTCACTTACTTGTCAATGGAAAAGGACATATCCATGAAGATAAACGAACTACACAAATCGACAACGGTCACATCAAAATTTCATAAATTGTACGTTACATATTAAGAAAATGGTTCACATAATTTAATTTAAAACATTTTTAAAAACAAAACCGACGTAGAATCACGTTTTTTGGGTGAAACGACAAATGTGTCGCTGTTGACAGTCTTGACAACTAGACTGATGACGCAGAAAGTGATACGCCATGACCTGGCGGTAATCTTAAATATTTAAAAATGACAAGTGTTAAGTTTCGAAGATGAAAATAAGCAAAAGTGCCTAATTGTGTAAGGTATTCCTAAAGTACAGAAAGGCGACCATCTAGCTTAGCTAGCTATCCCAAACTAACCCCCCTTCAAATTCTAAAAAATTTTGTATCTAAACACAACAATGTCAATTTTATCATTTTCATAAAAATTCTACAGTAGTCTCTGACTGTCTACTAATGGATGGTTCTTGTACTTACTTTTCAGGTAACCCTGGTGATGGCTTAGGCCGAAAGCGCTCTGTTACGCCACTTTTAGAAGTCCTTTTGGATTAAAAATTTTGCATGGAATACAAAGATTGTATCATTTATTATGTTTTATACATGCACAAAGCCTTTACTCTTCATTGAATACGGATGTTTCCCTGGGATCTTTTCTGTCTGTGCCTGCTAAGTCTCAGTTCATAGCCGCCATTCTATATTTGTGTGTAATAGTCGGAACCTTCAACAACGCACACGACATCTTGAGGGGTCCAAAAATATAGTGCCTCCGATCCAACAAGGGTGTAACCTATCTGGGAGGGTCGCCACAGTTCTAGCTAAGCCCGGACGGGGAGTTTACTGGGCAAATGCGCTATGCGCGAACCCCACTAGCATATTACAGTACAGTTACATAACCTTAAAAAAAACATGCCTTGGCACTGGAATCGAACCCGGGTCGCCGTATCACAAACACAAGATCTAATCACTGCGCAACGAGACCCGCTGAAATCAATTCCCTGGACCATAAAGACATCTATTTGTCAGAAATGTATTGCACGCAAGCCCAGGACTCCTCAGGCGGTAGGGCTCGTGTAGATGATTAAGTATAAAATATCTGCATCCCACACGTAAAGCAGCAGCAGCATAACCTAAACCCAAATCACTGTTTATAGTTGTTGACCTAAACCAGAAACTTACCACTACACACGGTAGCACAGTACTGTGTACACACGCAAACCTTTTTTTTGAACTATCATAACGAGTCCTCCCGCTTGACGAGCCCTGGGCTTGCGTAAGCACATTTCTGACAAATAGATGTCTTTATGGTTTAATGAATTGCTTTTAGCGAATCTCGTAGGTTAGTGGTTAGATGCTGTGTTTGTGATACGGCGACCCGGGTTCGATTCCAGTGGCAAGACCTGTTTTTTTAAGGTTATGTTTGTTAAACGTTTTTTTCTTCATTTTGGACATGCCTTGGGTTAGTTTTGGTAGTTCTGTTTGGTTGCGGCCTCGTAGCGAGCGAAGCGAGCCGAGGGTCGGAGGGCCATGCGTGAAGTGATAAAAATACAAATGTAAACATTGTGTTGCGCGCGCAGGCAGGTGGACTCGTTATGATAATTCCAAGTTCCAACAAAAGGTCTGCGAGTATACAGTAGTACACACAGTCACTCAACAAGGCTCTGCGTACACGCCTTCAATATCGTGCCGGAAGCTTCGTGCTTTTGTTTACTATTTTAGAATGTCTAATATTTCTCTTCATGCATGGTCCTCCACTCGCTTCGGTCGCTACGAGGGCGCAACCAACAAAAACTAACCGAAACTATCCCAAGGCATGCCCAAAACGAAGAAAAAAACTTTGTACAAATATAGCCTGAAAACAATAAAAATACCGACGGGAATCGAACCCGGGCCGCCGTATCACAGACACAACATCTCACCACTGGACCAACAGAGCAGTTGAGAGTAACTCATTGCATCTTGCAAGACATGGGTATCTCCAATGTACTGAGCCAATAATCGTGATTTCGTTCGGGAAAAAATCATGAGAAATCGTGAGATCGTAAAACGCATGCGCATTTCAGTGAAATATATGTTTTTACTAGGATAATAGGGTTTTAGGTATTTTCGTTCCTCGAGGACCGTCTGAAGCACAAAATATTATTTAATTTGAATTATAACATAAACTTAATTATTAAAGGAAAAATAAATTTTTAATTATTACTTTCGTATTGAAAAATTACACCACTTTAAAATATGGTTTTATTTCTTATTTAAATTTTGTAAACATCAACAAAAAACGAACTTTAAAATCAAATTAAAATAGGTATTCAAAATTTTCGAAACAAAATTTAGCTTAAATTTAGGTATCGGAGGAAGAATCTGAGTCTGCTCGTTCCTTGGTCTACATTATTTGGCTGTTCATTGTCATCGTTAATTATGTATTAGTTTTAAAATTATGTCATTTGCCATTATTGGAAACAAGTAAGAAGTATTACTTCTAAATTATTCGCCTCCAACCGATTTCGTGGGCTTGTTTTATTCAGGTTTACTTGAGAAACTATCTCTCCACATTGGCACTTGAGTGGGGAAGGCACAGTAAAAAAACTAATTGGATTAAATAAAAAAAACTTTGGACAAACCCAACCTAATCCAATTTAATTTTCGAAATTTTGCGCCAAAATTCTAGTACATCTTCACTGACCGTTATATCAAAATCATTTAAATGTAAGTTCCTTAACACTGTGCTCCATTCATTGTCGATGTCCTGAATATTAGCAGCACCTATTAAAATAGGAAAATGAACAGCCACATCTCCAATACTTTGAATTTTTTCCCAAGATCTGGTCATCCCAAACGCCGCTAGGGGACGCCATGGCAAATGTCAGTGTCGTACTCTATGCTACAGCACAGTTCAATAATTGTTTTTTTGATTAAAAATGGCTTGAAAATAACTGTTTGTTTTTTTATACTTTTAAAGTCATTTTAAATACTGCAAGCAGCGTGTATAAAAATATCTTGAGATTAAAACGCATTATCGTGAGATTCTGAGACTCTGTGCCGAATCGCGAAATCTCACGATAAATCGTGAGATCGGTGATCACATACATACTACTCAAGTGCGAAGTTTCCAACACGATATTGTGAAGGAGTGTACGCAGATCCTTGTAGTCACTCACAGCACCACCCTCTGGTTCTGCTCACAGTTACAAGACGTTACACAGAGAGAGGCCCATTCTGTTAACCTGTGCCCTTACCCTTTGCCGTTCGACACCGCAGTAACGTCTTTCTCGAAAACTACAACCCACAGCGCTTCAAGCCCAACTTCCACCATCTTCTCCACACACGCGCCGCTCGTTGAGTGGTATAGGACATTGCTTTTGTGTGTGTGTGTGTGTGCCGAACAAAAAAAAAATAGAGCGCTACTGTGTTTTCGTCAAAAACGACCAAGACAAAATAAAAGTGTCAAAATTGTGGACATTCTAATCGTTTGCGGTTAATGTGTACATAGTTAAATCATATATAAAATATATTTTTTATCTGTGATTTGTAGGTGTTTGTCTATTTTGAACTGTTTTTTGGTATTAATGAATTAATTATTCAGTGTCAAATTTTTACATGACAGACTTGGAAAATAGCGGCTATTATAGTAGTCTAGAACAATTTGGCGTCAAAGAAGCTGACCGGAATTTATCGAGCTGCTTGTTAAAAATTCGTTAAATGTTGCGACGACGAAAATATAAAAAGCAATTTTAAAAGTGAATTATTGGCGTGTTTTTACGAACAGGCGACTAAATTGAAAACGTGAAGTTCGACAATATGGTCAGAATATTAGATGAGAAGTCATTATTCAATATTAAAAATAGTCTGGATATTTGAAAATAATAAAAACAGCGTGCATAGCTATAAAAGCGAAATGAGGACTAGGCTCTTAAAAGGCTCTAAGAATAATTTAGTTGAATAAATTTTTATCTGAAGCTTTTGATGAGCAGAAAATTTTAGGTATTCTATGCTCAAATAAGTTCTGAATATGACATTTGAGTAATAATTAAATGTAATCAAATAGTAATGAATTCCTTTATTCTCAGCCAACTCTAAGATTTATTATCAGTATATACCGGGCGATAACTTGAAAATTTATTATGGCTATATTTTGTACCCTTAAGATAATATCAAAAAACCAAAAACAATTTCTTCAAATTGCAAATCGCGCAAATAAATTTTAATATGACATTTTTTAGCTAATAACTCCAAGATTTATTATCATTAAAACAATTTCTACAAAATCGTGGGGCAATAAGCATGAGGTATTTTACAGTCCACCCTCACCCACCCTTGAAGCATTACCCTCATCCACTTGAGAATCTTAAATAGCACTACCCTACTTGTGACACCTTTCGGGAAAGCTTATCAAAAAAGCTTTTCATCGATACCAAATTTAATGAGATTTAAATATTACATTTTTAAGAAAATGTTTTAAAACTAGCTTTTGCAAAATGTGGTTGGAAAAATTAGAAAATAATCGTTAATAACCAAATATAATCCCAAGCCAAAATTAAAGCACTATTGTAGTGCTAAAGTTCTCTATTTTTTGCAATAACGCAGAAACTTGTTTTTTACTCCTTTTTGTAAAATCGTCAATAACATTTAAAAATTTTAAATTTAACGTACTTGTCTGTATTTTTTCATCGAATTTATTTTACTTTGGAAATAGAGTATGCTGTGGAAGAACGAGTAGAAAATATTTTACCTTATGATGCTCAGGGTATATAAATTTGAACGATCTGCACTTACAGCAAGATGGTGCACCCCCACACTATGCTGCTGTGGCGAGAGAGTGGTTGACCAAAATTATTCAAACCAGTGGATTGGCAGAAGAGGTATAATTGAGTGGCCGCCAAGATCACCTGACCTTATTCCTATGAACTTCTTTTCATAACGTTACATTAAATCACTAGTTTACAAAACACAGCCGACTTCTCTGGAAGAATTACGTCAGGGGATAATTGATGCTTATCGAATTATTCCAAGAGACATTTTTAGGAAAGTTACGGAGGAATTTGAAAATTTTCTTTATTTCTGTTTAGAACAAAACGTACCTAAATCATTTTAAATACTTAATAAAATAGTTTAAGAAGAGAGAAAATAGACAGTTTTTGCACTACGATAATATTTTCATTGAGGCTTGGGGTCCTTTCTCATCATTTAGGTTTATTTTCTAATTTTTCTTGCCAAATTTTGCAAAAATCAGTTTTACAACATTTCGTACTTAAATCTCATTAATATTGGCATCGCTGAAAGGCATTTTTTAAAAACTTTCCAGCGAGGAATCACAAGTAGGGTAGTGACATTTTAGATTTTAATGTGGATGAGCGTAAGGCTTCAGAGGTGGGTAAGGGTGGTCTGCAAAATACCTCATTTCTATTCCCGTGCCTTGTTGTAGAAATGATATTTTTAGGTTTTTTGATATCGTCTTTAGTGTAGAAAATATTGTCACTGTAAGTATTTAAATTATCACTCTGTATAGGGTTACATGAAAATCAAATTAATTTAAAACAATCGACTTGAACAGTGACTCCAAAAATTGAAAAAGTAATAATAAAAATTATAAATTAAAATCGTTAGATATTAAAGAGGCAAGTAATACGCAAACGAGTTTTAAATGTTTCTTTAAAATAAATGTTGAAACTGTCTGTTAATTTTTATGTTTTTTTTGGTGAGTTGTTATAAATTTATCTTGTTATACAATAATCATTTTTAATCAAGCATGCTTTTGTGTGCGTGTATGTACAGGGTTATTCATTATATTTTGACACCCACATGCAGTCGTAATTACAGGTAATACAAAAAAAAACTTAAATTCAAAAGTTGGGTGGTTTTTTATATATTATCTTTTAGAAATGTCAAAAGAAAAAAATTGCCTGTCAAATGTCAAAAAACCGTATAAGCTTAATTTTTTTAAATGGAACACCCTGTATATTATTGCATATTTGGATTGTGCGAAAAAGTCTAGACATATTTCATGAATAATGTCCTATACCTATCTCTAACGTTTTTTGAAATATTGACAGTTGAAAATCGACCATTTACCAAGTTTGACAGCTTGTAAAATCTTTAGCCGTTTACTAAAGATAGAACAAAACGGTTTGCACTTTCCTATATTGGTTTTTCATAAGCTATCGTATGACACAAACTTTAGATTTAACCAGAGGTTAAAAAATCCCGGATAAATTTAACCTCTGGTTAAATAAAAAGTTAGTGTCATACGATAGCTTATGAAAAACCAATATAGGAAAGTGCAAACCGTTTTGTTCTATCTTTAGCCGTTTAGATTTTACAAGCTGTCAAACTT
The DNA here is from genome assembly GCA_016904865.1 of Pissodes strobi. Taxonomy (NCBI): domain Eukaryota; kingdom Metazoa; phylum Arthropoda; class Insecta; order Coleoptera; family Curculionidae; genus Pissodes; species Pissodes strobi. The sequence continues at coordinate 114,762 of MU181945.1, forward strand.
GATAAATGGTCGATTTTCAACTGTCAATATTTCAAAAACCGTTAGAGATAGGTATAGGACATTATTCATGAAATATGTCTACACTTTTTCGCACAATCCAAATATGTAATAATATATAGGGTGTTCCATTTAAAAAAATTAAGGTTATGCGGTTTTTTGACATCTGACGGCATTTGGCAATTTTTTTCTTTTGACATTTCTAAATGATAATATATTAAAAACCACCCAACTTTTGAATTTAATTTTTTTTTGTATTACCTTTAATTGCGGTTGCAGGTGGGTGTCAAAATATAATGAATAACCCTGTACATTATAAATATTGTTTAATTTCATATTTGATGTTTTTGGCCTAAGGCCATTGAATGAATGGGGAATGGATTGACACTTTTCCGCTTTATTCAGTTTGAAATCTGACGTTCCGTTTTCAAGGGGTCATCTTCAACTTTCTTTTTTTAAATACGAACACTAACTTCTTTTATCGTTTTTCAGATGCCATTGGCGTTATTAGTGTGAATATGTGTTTTTAATTTTATTATTGTTTTTCGTATTTTAATTTTTTTTAATTATTTATTTTGCTTTCAGGTAAAAAATAAACAGTTCATTTAATTTTACTAGTTTTTATTTTTATTAAAAATGAAGGCTCCAATTTTCCACTTAACCCAAAAAACAAAATAAAATATTTTTATAGGATATAAGAATTTCAAAAGTAACAAACTATTTAAAACTACGCCAAAGCATTTTAACTAATTTAAAAAAAATAAAAATAAAATAAAGAATTATAAAAATATTATATTAATAACCCCAATATCTTCAGAAAAACATAAAAAATTAAGTTCGTATTTAAGAAAAGAAAGTTGATGATGACTCCTTGAAGATGAAACGTCTGATTTCCAACTGGATACCATCTTTAGATAGAGCAAACAAAGTGGCAATGCAAAAGTGCAATTCAATTTCAAATCTGTGTTTAAATAAGTAGAGGAAAAAATATAACGCTTTTTCAAAATTTTGTTTTTTTTTTCGGATATCTCCACAAATACTCGGAATTTTAAACGGTATATTGTTAGGCACCTAAATGCGCAATTTTGCCCTAATTTGACCGTTATCTCTTACGGTTTTTGGGATCCCTATACATCGAGCTATACATAGACTCGAATTCGAGCATCCCCATACATAGACTGAAATTTGAGTCACCCTGTAAAAGGTCAGTACAAACTCAATAATAATAAGTAATAAAATAATTATTTAAATAATTCGAGAACCATTCAATATATTTCATTTAAATCCAGATGATTGTAGCGGATCTTGTGGTAGTAATGGCGTTTATTGTCAAATTTTTTATTTTTTTTTCAAAAATAAGAGGCATTTTATTTTCTTAAATGGCACACCCGCAACCATATTTTTTATATTTAGGTCAAATGGGTGTTCACACGAGCATAGTTGGCATATAAAAAACTATAGACACTATATTCTAACATGGCTTTCTTAAAATGTTGATGGGTATCAAGTCAAGATGGCGACCAGTGATCATTTCAGTGCGTACATGATGACAAAACAAACATATTTCGCATTTAAAAAATACGCGTATCAATAATTTTTGAATTTCCCAAGAAAAGTCATTACTAACTACCACAAGGACCGTAACGATCGGTTATAATCGCAGCACCAAATTTTAGTTAAATTGATATTCATTGTTCACAATCACATGTTATTGGAATTGTTCCCGACTTCACTCTATATAATGTAATTTTTTTTGATTTATTCTATGAAAAAAGACCATCGGAATCAAATCAGAAGAACGGACAGGCCATTAAGTTGTGCATTGTAATAAAAAGCTGCTTTTTGAAAAAAAATTCAGTAAATTCCGTTATTTTTTCTGTCCATTAGTAGTCCAGTGTTGCGTTTTATTTAAAAAAATGTTGATAAATCTCGAAGATAACGCAACTCGTTTTTTGAAGAAAAAAGTTAGCCCCGCCATACTTTTGTTTCAACTGTGTATTTGCAAAAAAAGGTTTTTATCAATTCAAAAAATATATCAAATTTCAGTTGTTTGCAATTTATTTTCAAAAATCTCGGAAATCCTCGAAGTGTCTTCATATTTAAGCAGAAAATGCCTCCAAAGTTCAGATGTTGAAATGGTTAGATTGGTGCAGAATTATTAACTTAGTACTACTTTACCCAGGGGAAACGTGACAATATTGTCTTTAGTAGCTGGCGCGAGGTTGCCAAATGTTCCGGGGTTGTTCTTATTAAAATAAAGTGATTACTTACCGAATCCTAAGGGCAAACGGCTGATTCTAAGTTGGTTTAAACGGAAAATTCAAAAAAACGTGAATTGTGTCCCGGCATTTGGCCGAATTATACGAATACCATTTCGTGAGGCACCCTTCAACTTAGCTTTTACCCAGCCGAAACAAATTAATCCGAACAAGCGCATGTATCACCCTCACGGGCTGCGGGAACAAAACGAACAGAACCTAACCCAAATTAAGGTAAAAATCTGGTGACTAATATAATTGACGTCTTTTGTTAATTTGGGTTAGTTTCCGTCAGTTTTTATTGATTTTGCTCACGAACAGAGGGCAATGCATGTAGTGGAATATTTGACGAATACACGCATACATCCAAATGGTGTATTCCATTCGTATATATCAGTGTGCATCTGCATTCATTCACCTGAGTAAAAAAGAGAGATAGACTCGTTATGCACTATTTTCTACCAATTAATGTTGCCACCTTCTTAAAAGACCTGATGAAACGAAACTGCAGCCAACAGCTTAGGAATAAATTTGGCAATAATGAGGCTTCTGAAAAGTGATGTTTTGGCTTTTAAGACAAATCGCAGTAACAACTCGGGGCACAATTCAGCACAAATGACTCCCAGTGCATTGCCGTAATTTTTAATGAAATCGGTTAATTTTTTTTTATTGTTATACATTTTCTGCCCAAATAAACAAAAAAAAAGGAAAGCGGCACAAGTTAGCACAAACTGAGCACAATTAAACACACAACGGACATTTTTGGAAAAAAATTATATCGCGGACTATATCTTCGGGCATTTTCAACATTTTTGAAAATAAATCGTGGCCCAACGTAACACAAACTTGGCACCAGTCAACATAAATGGCGGGGCTTACTTTTTGGACATTTATTTGTCTGATATTTTGCGCTTAACATACGTCTAAAGTTCCGCTACAAATTGGAAATGTGTGATGTCTGGCAACACCGGAACTGGTTTATTACAATGGTAATACTACCTATTCGTTATTAATTTTACATAAGTGGGAAAATATCAAAATAATATCTAAGTATGTCATTACACTTAATAGGGATGAGAAAAGTTCAGGGCTTCAGAGGCGGGTATATCAAATGAATGGCAAATTTAATGGTCTGCATAATTTTTTGGAAATAATTCAAAGGGTAGGGAGTTATGTAATGGCGCCAAAGCAAGGCCCTATAAAACGTCAAAAATATCAGTTCTTTCGATTTCCTTTATGGCTCCTCCCAAATTGTTCTGCTTAGTTTATTGCGCGCGTAAAACCCTTTTAAATGAGTCAGCAATATAAAATAACTAAGATGTTACCTACCCTTAAATATGCGGCCAGCGCAGCATGTGCTCCGACTGCCCGTCGGCGTGGGAGTGGGTCAATTATGTAGTTTTGACCAGGGAGCCACTAGTTTGAAATAACTAAATCCGCAGACCCAAACTAGAAGGTCCTCGGTCTTGAAAATCCTTAAGAGCGACTCAAAAATCAAACGTCTATCAACTACACCTGTTTGGTTGAGGTATCTCAGAGGAAATAAAAGATGGTACGTTCGTGCAGGTTTAAGTTTATTGGGTGCTAGGTTTGACGTTAAAGTGTTGTCATATTTATTTTAATAAACAAAATGATATGCATATATATAAAAAAAAATGTAAAATAGCTCAATTGGAAACAAATAATAAACTGATATATGCTCACAAATATAGAACTAGATCTTATCGAAAGTAACAATATAACATAATAAATGACTACGAAAGATCAAAATCAATTTCAACAAATTAATGATAAACGCAATATGCATAAGCTATCTATCGTCTCAACATACTAGTAATTAAGAGTCATCAGTATAATACCTATTACTATTAAACTTTGTGCGGGTCTATCATGGTATACGTGGCCGGAATTGTACCGGGTGGTCAGTTAAGAAGGGCACTCGGCCATATCTCGAAAAGTAATTATCGTAAAGACTTGCGGTAAAAAATTTTGTAACTAAAATGGCCAAGAGAAAACGCTGGAAATTATTTGTAAGTTTCTAAAATGGCCGCCAGGTGGCGTACGCGCTATCTGGAATTTGAAAAGTTATTTTTTTCCAAATTTTCACCAATTAAGAATACTTGAAATGCAGCCAGTTTTAAGGCTGAGACAAATTTGATTCTTTTTTGTTACTAACTTTTTGCTCTATCTATTCAAATAAAGTGGTAGGCGATGTTCAAATGTTTTTCCAAACAAATGTCTATAACTCCAAAACGGCTCAACGGATTTCAACAAACTTTGTGTCGTTGAAAAGAGCTTTTCTTAAGCTATCAGCTGCTCTATGAACAAGCTGATTGCGATTGCTTACGTTGCCGCTAGAGGGCGTTTTCTGACATAACCACAAATAAGACAGATTTTCTCAAAAATTTTAAATGCAACGATATCACTTTTTTACAGCTAAAGATAGCCAAATGAGAGCTTAACACGTCAGTGAAAACCGCATCTCAATATCTCTTTCCTAATCTAAATTATAACTAAAAGTAATTTAAAATACGAAAAAAAATTCATATTTCAGGGAATGTTTCGGTATATATGTCGTTTTTAATTCCTAATTATAGTTGTTTTACCACAATGTATATTATTTTACTGCTAAAATGCCAACCTGATAAGAAAAATAGTGTTTAAGGTTGTTTTGTCATTATTTATCGTGGTCGTTAAAAAAATTAAACTCCGTATATTTAAAGGTTTCTAACATATATTGTTGCTTTCCCTCATACTTTATCCAGACTTGGGACTGGTCCAAATTCTATTTTCTAATGCCACAGTTTGGAGTGTGTTTAAAAGCCAACAGGCTACAACAAGAACGAGGAACAATAACACTAATAAAACACTAAAAGCTACTTCTTTTTAACGCAAGAAGTATAGTCTTGAAAAAGACCGATTTATTATAAAATATTTTATTAACGATAATTAGTGAGGGCCTAAATGTTCGAAATGACGGCCATCTTGTTCAATGCAGGACTGGATTTTTTGTTGTGTCGTCAGCACGCTTGCTTCGATTTCAGCCACTGAGAAGCTACGAACGGCATTTGTGATCGGTTGAATCATATCTTCTCTTGTTGTGGGTCGGGTTACATAGACCAGATCGTTTAGTCGCCCCCATAAATAAAAGTCTAAACAAGTTAGGTCCGGAGACCTTGGTGGCCATGAAATTAAACTTCCTCGTCCTATCCATTTTTCCAGAGAAGCCCTATTTAAGAAATCGCGAACTCTCGCTGTGTACTGAGCTGGGCACTCATCATGCTGAAACCACATATTACGACGAGTTTCGAGAGGGACATTTTCCATAAGGACTGGAAGTTAATTCTCTAGTAAATTTAGGTAGGTGTCTCCATTAAGTCGTTTATTGAAAATCCAAGGGCCAACAATTTTACCGCCTATAATCCCGCACCAAACGTTTACAGACCAACGACCTTGGTTTTGGATCTGCTGCATCCAGTTGGGATTTGTGTGTGACCAATAGTGCATATTGCATTATCATTACATTGAAAATAAGTACGAAACATATCAAACACTTCTGCAGGTGGAAAAGGCATACTTCTTTACGAATAAACACACCAAAATATGTCATACACTATAAATAGCTGCAATCTTAATATGATTGACAACTAGGCAACAACATTATAATGATTGCTGCTTTGTTTTCCAAAGCATATTTGATTTTTCAAAAAAGTTATAATTTTGTGTGGACGGAAAAGCAAATCAAACGTAATGAATGGATATTAATTACTATTCAAATCTTTAATATAATTTTTGTATTTTAACAGTAAAATAATATATATTGTGATAACACAACTATAATTAGGAATTAAAAACGACATATATACCGAAACATTCCCTGAAATATTAATTTTTTTTCGTATTTTAAATTACTTTTATTTATAATTTAGATTAGGAAAGAGATGTTGAGATGCGGTTTTCACTGACGTGTTTAGCTCTCATTTGTCTATCTTTAGCTGTAAAAAAAGTGATATCGTTGCATTTAAAATTTTTGAGAAATCTGTCTTATTTGTGGTTATGTCAGAAAACGCCCTCTAGCAGCAACGTAAGCAATCGCAATCAGCTTGTTCACAGATCATCTGATAGCTTAAGAAAAGCTCTTTTCAACGACACTGAGTTTGTTGAAATCCGTTGAGCCGTTTTGAAGTTATAGATATTTGTTTGGAAAAACATTTGAACATCGCCTACCACTTTATTTGAATAGATAGAGCAAAAAGTTATTAACAAAAAAGAATCAAATTTGTCTCAGCCTTAAAACTAGCTACATTTCAAATATTCTTAATTGGTGAAAATTTGGAAAAAACAACTTTTTAAATTCCAGATAGCGCGTACGCCACCTGGCGGCCATTTTAGAAACTTACAAATAATTTCCAGCGATTTCTCTTGGCCACTTTAGTTACAAAATTTTTTACCGCAAATCTCTACGATAATTACTTTTCGAGATATGGCCGAGTGCCCTTCTTAACTGACCACCGGTACATAAATAAACCTTAAAGAATCAGTTTATGAAATATCATTATGAAAAAAATATTATAACCAGATAGTTAATCAGTCAAAACGACAATGTTTGTCATTTACCGCGATATATACTAAATTGTAAGAATAATGAAATATAGTATGGAAAAATACTATGAGCATTAATCGATCCACACTAGTAAATAGTATCCCTACCAGAGGTATCCTTATTTAAATTAGCATCGGTAAGCTATGCTTACACCTAACAGTTCCAAAAATATTTGTATTAACGATGAAAATACTAATAACACGACAATAACAATATGTAGAAAGATCACAAGCGTTTTGTGTACATAGTACCACACCCAACCCAACTTATCCTACATTTATCTGGTCTCCGCCGGTATCACCTGCTATATCCTGAACGTAGGCTTCTAGGTGCTTTGGAACTCATAAAATATCAGTGGCATTTGAGGTAGTGCCCACCTGGACATTCAGTAACTCTGGCTGCAGTCGATACCAAATTAAAATAACCAACTGGACTGACTGACTGGTAGCTACTTGGTTAGCTACTTAACTCCCTCCAAATAAAAACCCTAACTACGTAGGATTTTGGTGATAACGACGAATGGGAGCAATCCTCTGTCCTACAGGCATCCGTTGAGAAAGGAAGACGGCGTGTTTTTTTCCGGAATTCTTCGCACGTGGCCAATTGCGAAAAAAATCTTGACTTCAGACAAAATCCATAGTCAATTAATTTCCTCCACCAAATTGGTGACTAAGCCAAATTTTCTAGCCCGAAATAAGATTATCCGTTAGGGCGAATTAGACATTCATAAATTTTTTATCAGGCTTTTAAGCGCCTGACATCAAAAACGCTAAAAGTATAAATAGGCGACACAACAATTCACCAATTCACGCCTAAAAGTACCTTTAACCAAGAGCCTACGTCCCTCTTGGAACCCGCTGCGAAACAACCGGGCGGTCGGTGTTGCCAAATTCGGGGGACACTGCGCAACCACTAAATCATCTTGCTTGCTTACATCAAGCGAAAGCTCAGACAGTCGTTTAACATCAAACTGATAGTAGCACATCAATAAATTAAGTTGTTTCTTGTTGGATTGGTCCGCAAACACATCAAAATAGTACGAGGATCGCTAGAGAAACATGTACACTTGGCAACATTCCAAGGGTACCCCTCAATGTTAGGCGATCAACAAAGCAAATTTGTCAAAGTCAGCTGCCTCATCTGAAAGTTGTCATATCAGAAATAAACATTAACTCAATTTTTAACTTTTCCTATTAAATATTGAAACAAATCTAAGAAAATAACTAACCAACTCCGAAACCAATATTTCTGACATCCTTGAGACTGTTTTAATTTATATTATCATCGAGAAGGTGATTATTCGGAAAGGTAAGAGAACCACTGAATGTTTTGAAATGCACTTTTGATTGATGATGTGCCAAACTAGTGAAAATGTTCATACAGCCCTGCTATGAAACCGCCAGAGAAAATCAACTGACGTATACGACTACAGAACTCTCAATTTTCCCGGTAACAGCCCGATAAAAAGGCTAGGGTCATACAGCGACCATGCAGGTAACTAAAGCTATACGCAGTATTATATTTAGCTTGACGGACTAGCATAATTGTTGTAGGATTAAAGGTGAAATAACACTTTATTTGACCTCTATCTGTTACATGTTTTCATACTAAATTGATATGTAACACATTGAGTTTCCCTAGTAAGCTCACCTTACTTTTATTCCTTTTAAGAATTTATTGGAAGGGAGGCTGATACGTCGCGAAAACCTCTAAGTAGGTATGTTTATTGAGGGCAAGTCCTAACAATGGCACCAGCTTTTTTTTGAAATGTTATATTAACTTCCAACTATAAAACGAAGTTAATTCGCATAACTGTCTCCTTAACGCGACACCAAATGCGATAAAGGGAGTGAAATTGAAAAACTAGAGTTCGGCATCGCACAGAAAAACCTTTTACGTATAAAACACGAGATTTTACTTACAGTGGGTCTTAGGTTTTATTAAATTCTACATCTTTGTCTAGCGCAACGTCTTAGATTTTAATTTCGCTATCCGAAGGGACTACTTTTCGCATTTCTCGGGCTTAGGTTGACACTAAGGTCCTATTACTCTAAGTTTCTTTCGTCTCATCTTTAAAGGGATAACAAATATACGCTATGAAATAAAGAAGGTTCTTCAACTATTTAGTAATTTACATTCTATATTATGAGGAGATATCTGATGACGGTGATAATTTACATTTAATTTTTGAATTTCAGGATGCATACATTTTCCAATAGTATAGTACTCGTGTAATAACCTTGCAAAGGCTCTTCAAATATCATAAAAAACTGTGGCAAGTTTCTTTCTAAATGTTAAATTTTTGCATTTTGAGAATCTGAATTATGGCAAGTTTAAGTCATGTATTGAGATAATACACAAGATTTATGGTTTAATCTTATATTTTTGTTTTAAAGTTGTGTGCCATTTCACCAATATAATTTAATTTACAATTACAAGACTTCAGTTTTTTTAATCTTTGTTGGATCTTATAATTTACTACCAAAGAAAAAGTGTGCTGAAGGCGCCTAAAGAAGTGTTCACTTAAAAAATTTGAGACAATATATTTGTATTATTTTTATATTACGGTAGAACTGCATGTCAAATTGACGTTAATAAGGATTACCATGAAGAAGCGATTACATTATTTGTTTTCTCGTTCTTTTATTTTCATCGTCAGAACGTGACGTATATAGTGAATACTTAGATTTATTAATGGATTTATAATAGATCTCATCAGATTGCCTTTAAATTCCCGGACTTTCCATTATCCTAAACACGTTGACGCGACGGGAGTTTCAGTAACGAAAATGTATCCTAGAGCGGCAGTCGATGTCCCTAGTCCGACATAATTATAAAATGAAGTAAGCGAAGCATAATGGACGCCAAGCAGATTTTATTATTCATAGTAGAATAATATAATTTTATTCAATGAAACAAGATTTAACTTCTTTGGACAGTTTTAATAATAATTGATTGGTATTTTACAACGCCAACGTTTTCGGCACGGGTTTGTGCCATCATCAGGGCTAAAATAAAAACAAAGGATATGGTGCCATGTGTTCTTGAATCAGCAACACAAATCATGGTGATATTGACACCTTTAATAAATTAAAAAAGAGAAAAACAGCTCTCCAAAACTAAAAAAATTATAAAGTGTTGAACTACAACCTTACGTACAATGTAATTATTTAAAATAAAAACAAACAACAAAAGTTGACAGAAAGAATTATTACAATGTAGACATGTGAAATTCGTTCTTGATGGAAAAGTATCGTTAGTAGTAAAAAACGTGAAAAAGTACTCACCTAGTAATCTAGTTTGATACAATTATTATTGAAAAACATATTGGAATA
>MU181945.1:134954-162429 GCA_016904865.1 Pissodes strobi
GGACACCCTGTATATTCATATGTATATCGATAGAGCTCTTTAAGGCGAGTTCAGTGATATAAGGTTTGTTGGGTCTAGCTATAATAGTTACCACGTAAATTGCAAGAATGTCGGGTATCTGATTATTACTGAACCCCTCTCCTAAATTATTTATTTGGTGAGCTAGAAAAAAATTCTTCCTTCAGAAGCTTTTCTGATGTTCAATTGTTTTTCTAGTAACCTCGCATAGAAGTCTCTGAAGGAACTTACAACTTTTGTATACAACATTTTTTCTAGCTCACCAAATAAAGAATTTAGGAGAGGGGTTCAGTAATAATCAGATACCCGACATTCTTGCAATTTACGTGGTAACTATTACAGCTAGACCCAACAAACCTTAAATTACTGAACTCGCCTTAAAGAGCTCTACCGATATCCGCAAGAATATACAGGGTGTCCCATTTAAAAAAACATTAATTTAATTTGCACAGTAGAATTTCGATATTCAATTGTTTTTCTAGTGACGGCACCCCAGATGTGTGAGCAAAATTCTAAGCACGGTCTTATTTGCGCTTTGTATAGCAAGATCAACTGCTGCGGTGTATACAGTTTTTTGTTGCGAAATAGCGCACCAAGCTTCTGGGAGGCTGATTTTGCATGTTAGCAACATGGTCATGCCAGGACATATTGCTGTTGACCGAGACACCCAGCCGTCTGATTGACGAGGATGAAGTCCTCGATCCTGCCATAATGATGTCAAATTCCTAGACGGTATGTCCTTGTTTTCTTTGATTTTTTTAGCATTTAGAGAAAGTTTTTATTCATTATTTACAACATCAAAGGTCTTCTCCATTTAGTTTATTTCAATTTCATTAGTAGGAGAAACGAGCTTGATTAGGGCTTTCAAAGTGTAAACAACCATGAAAACAAACTCTCGATATGTCATGTTAAAGCACTTAACTTGTTATTTCATAGTGAAAGATAATTGCAAACATTTACAATCATAAAATGCCGTATTATTTCGGTTTTAAATTAAGTTTCCCGCCTGGAGAAGGCCTAAGCACTTCACATCATAAATAATCTTTGCATTCATTCAACGCCAATCTGCTCTAATCACCCGAAGATTTCCACATTTTCCAATCCTGACTCATTTTTCCGGCTTCAGACACTTTAATTAGATTTCATCAGGTAAGTAAATGTATAAATCTTCATATTTTGACCTTAACGACAAGCCAAGACGTATTCCTTGAAATTTCGCATATAGCATCAAAAGCACAGCTCACTCATAAAGTTGCCGAAATATTGGAAATTTTTTGCAACTTTCTGCATGTTTCAATTTCAACTCGATTTTCTAGTATTTCCTGATCTTGTACCGAAAATTGTTATAGAACTTTTTTATAGCAGAGGTCACGAGGCTTACGAATCTGACATTGATTTATTGAAAATAGCTATGCGTTGGCTGGCACGTACGCTAAAATTAGATTTTTTAATCTGAAGATTTAAAAAATCACTAATTTGAAATTTTCAATTGGATTGATGCGATTTTTTGGCATATTCTGCCCTTATTTTATATCTTTAATGTATGCAAGTTTTGTTTCTCCAGATTATTCGGTTTTCCAGTACCTAATAAAATATTAAGTGTTGTAGTGTCAAAAGTCGAAATGGCAAAAAATTGCCACTCTGGGTAAAAGGTATCACCATTTCCAAAGTGTCTTTAAACCAGTTTGGCATAGTAATAGTGTTTTCTAAAAAAAATATTTTCGAGAATAAAAAAAAACTTCATATTTTTTACCTAGAAATCGATGTATTTTTAGAATTTTTACATTCACCCTGAAAAGTCCATTTTCCGACGTTATCGAAACACAGAAACCTTTAGAAACCTATCGAAACACAGAAACCTTTAGAGAGTTTTTCTCCTAGAAACTCCCTCCTCGTTTTTTTTCTCAGTTTTTTTGATCCTCGCGATTTTTTCGTAATATATAGAAATGCTACTGAGTTCGCTGATTACTAGATGACACTTAACGAATCTTGCCAATACCCTCTCATCACACGTGGTGTTGATCTTGCCCACAGCGAATACTGAAAAATCGAAATTGCCTCATTATTAATGAAATACGTATGCATTCTATGTACCCAAGTATTCAAAATATTTCAGAATGCAACGAGCCGAGTTTTTGTGTAAATAATAACCGCTTTTGTAATACTAAACTCAATGCACTGTTTTAAAAATCGACATTCAAATATTCCCGACTACTCCAATTACGCCTTGTTAATGGATCGTCCCAAATCCCGCCGATCTAATATCGACAAGTAGTAAGTGGCCGGGATTATGGTAAATATTTGCTGAGCGCTTATCCAACATGTCTCTTGTAAGCTCTGTCAAAATCGTCACTTTAATTACCCCGAATTTACGTCTCTATCCGGGCCAAATAATTATATTAGAGCACAGAGTAATTAGAAATTATATCGGTCATGTTGGTAAACAATTTATGCTAGGTCCGTGAGATGGTTGGGAATCTACTATCAGTAATTTTGGTTGATATTCAATTCATGGAAGGCTTCTATTGGCGCGTTCAGCCCACTCTTTCCTGGGTAGTCAACGACGCGACGCTGGGCAGTCACGCGTCAAGCTCGGCAGGTTCGCCACGTCTGAGGCGCTACGTAACGCTCATTCGGGTAATCTAGATATTTAGCATTTGTCTCGAAAATGGTTAAAAGTAGAGCTTTTTCCTTACAGGATTTTTTATAACTTAATCAGGAGTAGGCCTTTCCAATTGCTTGACACTTATCCTCATAATTTAGAGGTCTGATTTTTAAAATATATGCCACTGAATTAATTTTAACAAAATAATTTGCCGCATATTTCTATTAAACACTAAACAAAAATAAAATGGTTCCGAAAGTATTCGGAATAACCTACTTAGTTCTTAGTTTATCATAGAACACATTCACTTATCCACAAAATTCTCGATAAAACTAATGTTTAACTAACTTTAATTAAAAGAAACGCGCCAGCATCGTCACTATATTATTTCTCTAATAGCAAAATTTCAATCAAAACTCCAGTCAAAACAAACGCGACAAGCGGTGAAAATCACAGATCAAATGATGCCGACAAGTGGACGCAATAAGAATGTGCGCCAATCGGCCTTTCCAGGCGGCACTGGAAATGGCCGTAGCCATAGAAACCGCGTAAATAAAATAGAATACAACCTGCTCTATGACGATCTGTGACATAAAATCGGGACGCGTGAATGTGCATGAATGTGCGCGTAAGTTAGTAAATTGCTCTAGTACTTTAATAGATAATCAGATAATGGTATTGCTAAATATGCTAAAAATTTTACAAATTATTAATAATATTATTGGCATAATAGGAATAGGTGTCTAATAGGTATATTATTTTATGATTTTTTATGGAATTTTTGGGGGGCACGTGCTCCTGTGCCCCACAGCAGGGGCTGCCACTGATAACTAGTGCGTTTTATAATTTTTCAAATTAATATTAATATAAGTTTGATATAAATTAATATAGGAATATTGTATTTGTGATTAAATAAAGTATATACGACTTCAATTTATTATTAATCAATACCCAGTGCTCCAAGTTGGTGAAAATTTAGTTCAGAAAATCAAAATTTTGTTGTTTTGATACTGCATATTTATTGCATATTTATGTTTTTTTTTTTCATATATCCTGCATAAATTAATGTGCATATATATGCGCATATTCTTAAGGTTTTTGGCTGAACATAATCCGATCTTCAATTATCAATTATTATCACAAAAATAGACACCAAAACGTGTTGTGCTGTAGTGTGCAGCTTTGATAATATAATATTAAATTTACTAACATTACTTACCAATATGTTTCTTTCCAAATAATTGTTATTCCGGATCGTTTTACCCGTAGAACTTGACTCCTCCCCTGCCTCAGTCCGGAGACTCGGTACCGCCCGGATGAATCCCAGAGCGGTGGCAATCTTATGCACTCCGCCCTCCATTGAGAGGCAGATGCAATAATAAATGTTCCTGCAGATTATGTTACGATATGCAGAGCTGCTGGTAATAGTTATTTTTGTTACAAGTACCTAAAATGGAGTTTTTCAGGACGAATCATTGCTGTTTCCGGACGAGGCATTAGCCGAGTCCGGAATAGCAGATGAGTCCTGAAAAACTTCATTTAGGTACGTGTGACAAACACTATTTTTTGTCATACCCTCCCAAAATTTAATTTTTATTTATACGCTTTTTGCAATTCTTCAGAACGCCTAAATTTGCAAATTTACCATAATTTTTCAAATCATAATGTACGACAAAGTTAGCTTAGAATTTGATATCGTAGCAACTATTTGACAATTTTGTCATGTCATTCGAAATTTTTGACATTTAGACATATTCAGGAATTTTGGAATAGTCCGTAAAGGTTGCCATGACGACTTTTAGGGACTAGGCCTAAAAAGAAGCATTTTACGGACTCAAATGAATCCGTAAAATAGCTATTTTTGGGGGCGTATGACAAAAAAATAATTACGTAATGAAGACGTTAGGTAGGAAATATGATTACGCGCCTCCCTCACCACCAAACTGCCGCTTCTACCGGTCAGTCGGCAGTTCACTTCTCAGTGGTTTGATACGCGGTGTACTAAGATAGTAAGCTTACATATTTACGGAGCGTTGTACGCGGTGAGCAAATATATAGAATTTAGAACAATACTTATTAGAGTGTGCGCTGAAACGTTACTTTTTGGAGATAGCGATTATTAGAACAATGGAATGATCATTTCCTATTAGCAAGATTTGTCACTTGCAAAATTTATATTTTCTGTGCAATGTTGGTGTTGCGATGGCTGAAAATGATAATAATCAATATTTTGAAAAATATAACATGTAGTCTGCTTTAGACAGAGCAATGAACATTCCCGTGGAGCTTCTCAGCTATATTTCAATAGGTTTGAGTAACCTAAACTAAATATTACAATGCTAGAAAACTACCTCTTATAACCGTAAATAGACGACTATCACAGTTTCTATAGACTCTGAGTATATCTTAGGAGAGGAGAAGTGTTTAGGTCAGTTTGATCATTCAATAGTAAATCGGCCTTTTTAAATTTATTAATTTCTATGGTTTCTAATAAATTACATTTTTTACTGTTATTATGAATGTGTAAAAAATAAAAATTTATATATTTAAGAAAACTGTGTAATTGTCTATCAGTCCCTTGAAAAGAAGCGATAACAATGACATCAACATACCTGTACCAAAATAAAAAAAAAAATTCCAAGAGGGTGTTGATGTATACGTGTTTCTAAATTATCCATAAAAATTCAGCTAACAAAGGACTCAAGGGATTACCCATACCTTCTTTTGAAGTGTATATTTTATTGTCAAATTGAAAGTAATTTTGGTCTAGACAGGTTACAAGTGTATCTAATATATCCTGTTTTTTTTATTGGGTTAGTTTTATTACGGGTTAAGATTAGGTCTATAATGTTTATGGTATCTATTGGCGGTATACTCGGAAATAAGTTTTGGACATCAAACGAAATAAATTTTGAATTTTCTGGTAAGTCTAGAGATTTGATATTATGTATTAACTGGTACGAATTTATTGATCGTTCCCCGTAGATGTATTCAAAGCGATAAAATAACGCGCGGCCTCGTATACTTCGCATCTAGCTGTTACTGCAAGTGTTCAGTGTGATTTACGACCGCTCTCAAAAAAAGCCGGCTTTTAGGAGAATATCAAAGGAGTGATCGAACTGTCTTAAACTGTGGTATTATAAGATAATGACGGTACAGTGGATACGGTGCGACAAAGGTTAATGACCTGACGGGGCTTCCTGTATGGATGAAATTGAAATCCCGAAATACGCGTGTGCGAATCCGTCACAGCTTTCCGGTCGTAGGCAAGGTAAGGAACGTTAGTAGGAGAGATAGAGAGAGAGAGAGAGAGAGAGAGAGAGCGAGAGAGAGAGAGAAAGTAGGGTAAAGAGTAGCTGATCGGACTGAAAAACCTTAGTGTAGTGTGAGAGGGAGAGAAAGAGTGATACCTACATTACCAGTGCAGTAGCAGCGAAGGCGAACAAGATAAGCGGCGGGGATGTGCAGGAAGGCGTTGGCCCGATTCAAGCTGTGCGGCTTACATGGGCGGTAGTGGTGGCGGTTATCGGTGGAGTGCCGGCTGGCTCTGGCCTGCCCTTCAAGAACCCAGGTGAATTCTGTCTTCTGCCTGTTCAACGCTTACAAGCTAGATGCTCGGATATTTTGGCGTTGAAAATCCCGCATGCGCACTTTATTTTTTTTAAGGGGGGAGATTTGGAAACTAGAATTAAAACGTTTTGTGCTATTTTACCTTATATTTTACCTTATATGCAGCTGCATAAGTTAATGAAAACCTGCATAGTCGCCCGGTTCTTTACACTCGTGTTTAGAGATACCAATTCTACTTTGGCTTTTGGTCTTTCGCATGAAGATGATGTAGGGAGGGCGATAATTTAAGTTAATTACTGTTAAGTTCACGCATGGCCCTTCGCTCGTTGTGCTTGCTCCGGGGCGTAACCAAATAAAACTAACCCAATTTAACTCAAATTAAAAGAAAAAGAAACAAACATAACCTTAAAAACGTGTTGAAAGCAATTCACTGGACCGTAAAGATATGCAAGACGCGAGAAGTCCAAACTGGGCTTGCGGGATTTTGAAAGCCAAAATATCCGGTAAACTAGTAACTTCGTTACATCTTTTAATCTTTTAAAGCTCTACTCTGGTGGAATTTAAATAATTAAAAGGTCGAAATATGATTATCTTGATAAATTTAAAGGCAAACATAACACTTTACATGCTTTTTATGATGAGTTACCTTAACACAAACAATATTAATCAAACGTTAGGTAACGTTTAAAATATAACAATTTAACATAACTTTTACGATTTTTTATCTGCTGTAAAAATTAGGTTTTTGGGATTGATATGATTTACATATTAAGGTCGAAGTTACATTGGTTGTGTTTTAACGAAGTATATAATATCTATAACAAATAACACAATAAAACTAAGCAAGTGCCTGTAGTTGATTCCCAGCTGATACATTCTATTTCCTCCGGAAACGAACGCAATGGAGAAAATAATTAAGTACATATTTGAGTCACTTCGGGAAAGTTTCAAACAAACACGCCCTGCAGCCGATAAGGCGAAAGAGTAGCTATTGCAAAGGCAGCGAAAACTTTTCAAATCAAACCGCTACAGTCGCTGACTGATTTATTCCTTGCTGTCAGTAGCAAAACCTGCCCTTCTCACTTACATATCGACGATGCTGAATCAAATGTCTTTTTTATTGTGAAATTATCTGGCGACTCAGTAAGGGAATGCCCTGAATATTAAAAGTTCAATAACAATATTTAGAGCAAAGAATCTAAGCTTTAAAATATTCATATTATACGAGGATTTTAGATTTTGGCCTGTATTGGATGAGAAGGGAATCGATAGATTAGAAGGCCTATCCCTTTATCTGGTAAACCATACGATATTGAACACAGAAGTTTCTTGGCTTGCGTTAAAGATTTAATTTATTTAGTTTTCATTTATAGTGGATGTTCACTTTCTCCTAGGCAGGTATCGATCTGCTCGAATTCGAATTGTAAGAGTATAAAATGTTTCGTGTTTGATGTTTCGCATATTGTAAGAAAATTTCATCAAAAAATGCACAACGAGTGTCAATTTTTCATTCAGATTTTGTACATTAATTTAATTTAATAAGTTAGTTGCTGTTCGTTTTGCTGGACAAGTAGTAATAAAAGTTTGCGTGAGTTTGGATTCTACGCCAATTTAACCTCTAAACTCGAATTTTGGAAGCTTTTTCCGCTTTATTGTGGTGTCATATTTCCGCGATTTTTGAAAGTGCGGCACAACTGACGTCCGATAAATTTGCAAATAAAACACAAAATGTAATAGCGGCGCAACCCAGCACTTTTTACAAAAAGTTGCTGTATCTCCAAGAATTCTGGACATTTTCGAAAAAAAATTGCGGCACAAACCTAGCACCACAATTTTCTTCCAAATATTTTGCAACACGTTTTTCTTCTTGAAGTCAAAAGTAAAGATTTTTAATTAAAAGGAAACCTAGCCCCGGATAGTCGTATTGCAAATGCCCGGCCCCGGTAGTGGGGTCGTTAGAGCGCCATCGCCACCAGTTCTGTCCAACTAAACTGAAAAAGCTCCGCTGGTGTGCAGGGCCCACGTATTAAATTAACTAACTCAACCTTAACTTAACAAGAAAACACAATCTAAAATTTAAGGAACAATATATTTGCTACTAAGTTCTTTTTTTTTGAAAACACAGCAACAATATATCTGGAGTAAAATGGCAAGTTAAAGACAAAAGAATGTCAAATGGCTATCAAATTTAACTGATAATTGGTACAATATGGTGATTGTACGGAGACCAATTCTGTTGTTAATACTCGGTACTGTATGCCTTACAACTAAATGCACTAAACACTACAAACCGAAGGGATCACTTTGATGTTAACTAAGCTAATTACATCTAGGTATGCGTGCGCTAATAGCTGCACCGATTTTAAATGTAGCAATAATGATATGTAGCAATGAACGGCCACAATAATTAATAAAAGGAATAAAATTAGAATAAAACTATTGAAAGCTTGGCTGTCAATGCTTGACTTATATTATAAAGCGAGAAAGTTTAGGGCGGTTATATTACTCGATAAATGAATGAAAAGAATAAAAATATTGAAACTATTTTAACGCCTGTCAATGCTTGATTTATATTAAAAACATAGAAATTAAGAACGATTACGTCAGAAAAATAAATGAATAATGAAACTTCATTATAATTAATCACAAAAATAAAAAAACAAGATAATAATTAAGAATGCTTCAGTACAATACCACTTAGATCCGGTCGAACTCTGGCGCCGGGCACCTGTTGGTACCGCTAGGGCAATGGCCCCGAGGACGAAACTAGTACAGGATTCGCCAATTCAATTGGCTCTAGCGTAGCCTGGGGCTAGAAGTAGCCCGGAAATTAAACTGTGGCCCGCTAATTAAAGTTGTGGCCCTGTAATTGGACTGTGGCCCGCCAATTGAGGTAGTAGCCTGGTATTCGAAAGTTGTAGGCCTGGTAGAAAAACCTGCTTCTAGGCTGCTAGTAAACCCTGAAATAACCTAGTACGCATTAGACAAAGCCCCTTACTTTAATAGAAAAAAAACTGTAGCAATAATTACCTCGTTCGTGTGTGAGGGTTACGGGAAATTCGACGGTCTCGCTCTTATACGACGAACGTGGAAAGCCTCTAGAAATAAGGGAAAAAAACCATTAGCGTCATGGCGTCGTTCGCGTGCTTCACAAGCAATAGGGAAAACATAATTCCAGAGAAAATGCTTACCTAGTACAGTATTTAGATCCCGAAAAATCGGTCGTGTCAAAACACAAAGAGCAACCACAATATATCCTCAATGAATGGGTGGAATTAAATCACAAAACTAAATGTGGAGTCTCTGACTGCACTCAAACAGAAAGCTTCTCTTCTCGCCGAACGGTCTAACTAGAAGAACTCTCGATTCGTTTCCGTCAATTTGCGAGGAGGATAGCCCGTCCCTATTACTCGGAACGAACAACCGAAAAACACGAAAACTGCAGCATGTCGTGTGAAGAGATAAATATAAAAAGCAGAGGTTCCCAAAACGATCTAACGATCTCAGAAATGATCGGCCGGTGATTGGAGTCCGGCAACCAAGGGGTTCCAAAAAGCTATGAAATATTCAAACCGACAGTAAAATAGGAATTGACGAGTCTAATGCAGCGTAAACGCGGGTTTTATTAACAGAATTCTTAAAAATATAAATCGGTTCGCTGGCCGTTCTACGGTAATGTAATATAAATCAAGCCAAGCTATCCTAATAACAATGTGCTTCGTTTATCAAATAAAATAAATTTAGTCACAACGTGTTATAAATGCTAATACAAATATATCGTTAACCCATAGTTAGAATAGAGTTAATTTACATTAAGAAAGGCGGCGATTTCAAGCGTATTGCCAGCAAATCAAATTAATAAATATAGAATTAATAAACCGATGAGTGCAAAATACAGCATCTTTTTTTTCTAAATGCGGCGTATAAATGAAATTCAAAAATGTTTGACACTGGCAAAATCGGACTGTTACAATTTAAAATGGCGGGGTTAACTTTATGGACATCAAAGCTTATGACTACTGGTCAAATGTTTTCAATAACTAACTGAAAAAAAAACAGTTATTGAAAAACGGTTACTTCAGCTTCTCCTTATTTGCCAGATATAGATCTGTGTGATTTTGTCTGTTCCCTAAAGTTAAACTGCATTCAAAGAAAACCCTTTTCAAATTTGTTATGAACGAAACGGGGAGTTTCTTCCTGATTTACAACATGAAATACTTCATGTGAGACCGCTTTAAAAAATGATCTTTTATTAGAATAACTGGTTTCATAATGAACATCATTTAAATCAGAAGTGGGACGTCGCAGCCGTGGCTACATCAGTGACGTCAAGCAGCAAGCAAACAAAACTAGCGAAATTAACATGTCATTTAGGATGTTTGCATAATAGTCAGCCTGACAAAAAGGCCTGTTTTAAAGGAAGGTTATGTATAATAGATAGGGAATGTCATTTAACGTAGCAGAAGCGTATTTCTAGACTCGTGGTTGGCCGTTTGTGCGTTCCTTTCACGGTTAGCGTTGATGTAATTATTTCCAGAGATAATTGATGTAAGGAATATTCATATGTGACTGCGGAAGAGCCAAATTACTTGGGAGCGACTATTGTAATATTTCGTCAAATTATTTTGCTGGGGTTTCTAGGACAGCAGTGTTGTAAAAGCATACTGGTTCTTGTTTGTGCGACGATGACAGTCGAATGCTCAGTCAAAAGGAATGAAAAGTAATATATTAGGCACGTGGAGTGTCGTCAAGATTAACCCAAAGTCATTATGGGGTGCCTTACAGCGGACACTATTTAGAAAAATTTTAATCTAATATTAAATTGAATGGCTGGCATATTCTTTTTATACGATCGTCTAATCGTTTAGCTGTTTTTTGTTGTATCTTTAAATGGCATTTAATGTTTTCTTATTCTATGAAGGCATTAGCTACTGTGCGTATTTTTGCAGTAGTGCGAACACTGTTCCTCTTTTAAGTAAACACTAACTGTTAACATAATGATGTTTATTACAATACAACTAAATTAGATTTTATTGATGTTTAAATTAATACTACATTCGAAACAAGTCTTGAATTTAACATTTTGTGATGTCCTCCAGCTCGAGAATAATTTCAAGCTATGTGTAAAAAACATAAACATCCCTTTAGGGGGTCAGTATCAAAGGAAGGCGAGAATTTAAAAGAGTACTGTTCACGGGTAGCCCTCCGCTCGCTTCGCTCGCTCCGCAGCCAAACACCTAAACTAACCTAAATTTAAAAAAAGAAACAAACATAACCTTAAAGTAATAAAGAAAACATGTGTTGCCATCGACGGGAATCGAACCAGGGACGCCCGTATCCAAACGCAAGATTTGACCACTGCACTGCCAAACCTGTTCACAGGTGTTTATTAGACCGTAAAGATATGGGTAATTCTATACATTCGGCCAGCGTCGCGTCGTCTCGTGTGGAATCGGGAACATAAAGACGTCACAGGTGGCGTCATGGATCCAAATGTGATATAATTTGACAAGTGGGTTAGTACGGCGATCCTCTCCACTAAATTGTTGCTTTTTGCATGAATATTTAATATAAGTTTTTGTTAACTGCGAGGATGGAATTAGCTGATTTCATAGGAACTACGAGAGTTTACAGTTGCCGTAGTATAAACACGTGCTTTCCACCACGAAAAGGCAAAGCAAAGTCCATTTTTTATATTTTTAAATGTGGTTTACATAACTAAAGGTTTAAGGCTACACAAGTAGCCAATTACTCGTATTTGCAAGAGGAAAATGGGTTGGAACCTGCAAAGTGACCATATCTCAAGTTACTCTCAACCGGGGAAAATACACATTCCTTACTACTCCAAAATCAAACTCATTTCCAATAACACGAAACACAAAACATCCTGATGGGAATTTAGAGCATAAGATTGCCAAATGTCCCGAAGCCGCGGAACGGTTTCTAAGCTAACTTGAATGCCATGTGCGTTAAAAACTGATATTACAACATTCTTGTTAAAAATGTTTGTCTATAGGGTCAGGCATTAAAAGAGGATCTTGGTCAGGGGTCGTAATAAGATTCCTGCCTTGTTCAGCTCGTCTGATATATTTACACATCGGTTTTAATTTTATTTAAAGGTGTGGGTCTATGTGTTGTCAGTTAGGTAAAGGCGCCACTATTTTTTTTAATAGGAATTTATCAATGATTATTGATCATTGAAATTAGGTAAGAAAAATTTCGAAAAATATCCTAAATAAGAACGTTGAAAGAAACTGAAGATATGCAAATTAGTAACTGTCTAGATTACAATCAATTTTTTATTTAAATATGAAAAATTTACACAAACACTTTAAAGCCAATTAATTGAGTTGGGTTTATGGTATCGCTCATACACTAATGCCAATTAATTAAGTTGGGTTTTTGGTATCGCTCATACACTAATGAGAAGAGTTGCGCTCTTCTAGATTATCAGACTATTAAATCAAATTAAACTAAGTTTCTAAGTTTTAATCTAGCTTCTATATCCTTAAGATTGCCTAATTCCTGTCTGGAAATAGTTTTAACTAAACCTCGAATTCTAGAGATTCTGACTAATCGAAGTTAGTCATAAAGCACCAAAGATAAGCAATATTTATTAAGCAAACTAATATAAATTGATTCCATGGCAGCGATTAATATCAATATATCAAATGGAAGTTAATAGAGATCTATTTAATTAATGAATTACTCTAGAAAGTAAGTATAATATATGCTCAGCCGGTATGTACCTACGGGGAACACGAATTGCGCTCAGTTCGATGTCAGTGTTGACGAAAAATCAAAGTTGCAACTGACATGCGAAACAAATTACTGTCATGAGGCTTACAGCCAATTACAGTCAAAACTTATTGTTAAGATAGGCAAGTAAATCAGATAGTCACGAAAGGATTTTCAAGATATTTACTAATTAAGGTAACACTATATCGGTAATAAGCAGAGTCAATGTTAAATAATCGACAAAGACAATAAATGACTTAAAGCCATCCAACGATAATTTCAATAACTCAATGAACTAAATCAGTAAGGCATGATATACGACAAGAGATCACCTACAGGCAGGTAACACTAAATTCATTAATCTAAATAAAATTAGCGAAAATATACGATAAAGGTAGCAAAGGACCTACAGTCCTTTAATAGTAAATTCATTAATCAAAATGAAATACAAATATAATATGTTCTTTGTTCTTTGTAGTATAGAGAACGCAAACGACATTTACAGTAAATTCATTAACCAAAAAGATAAATAACGATAATAAGTGATAGTAAGGGGTTATTTATAAGGAAAAAAGTCTAGGCCCTACTTGTATCGAGTAGATTTACAGACCCTGCGAAGCTACGTCTCCACCATGAGGTCATATTACCTTGTACGGCTAAATGACACTCGCTAGAGCGTTATAGAAAGGCCGCTGGCGGACGTTCACCCCCCAAAGGGAGGAAATTCTATCCCACAGAAGGACCCTAGTTAAATTATAAACAATTGTAATCATCTAAAATAGAAACACAAGAAGTGTCCAACATACCTTTAAAAAACGGTCACAACGCTATTCATCACATGGGCGATAATATCAGAAAATACACATACTAGTTCATTTACCAATTAATTCAACGACACAATCTGGCGGTATTTAGACCTGATGGTCAAAAAATAACAAAGATAATCAAAAACTGCCTGCTCGCCTTGAATATCCAGTCGAGGAAGGCTTTCCCCAAAAAAGAATATATACCACATCTGTCGAGTGGGCGATTTAGACGGATTCATCTTTAGAACGACTCGGAACACCGGAAGTAAGGTGGCGGGAAGTAAGGTAGCGAGAGTACCACAAATCGGCCAGTAAAACGGAAAAATCGCACTACTGGATTTTGTAACATTTACAACGCTCTCAGATTCCCTGTATCGTCCAACCATACGCGATACTGATGTATGGGATACACCGAATATGACACCTATTCGTTGATAAAACGACTTGAGCATATTCAGCAGGGGTCAGATTTCTGGATTCACGTTGCGTTTTAACGATTTGAACAGGAGAATATTGAAAATATAAATAGCATGTAGCAAATCTGTATGTAAATGTGTGCAAGTGTATGTCAATCAACATACAATAAATTTAATTAAATAATTTACAGTGTGTTTCAAATATCTATACATTTTCCTAACATATTAATTCGTGCATTAATTTCATTTCTTGGAACAGTGTAACGTCACTTACAAACATGTTTAGCTCAAATTATAGATCTTATTAAATGAATCAAATAAAATACAGTCGTTCCCAAAATACGACGAGGGTCTCCGCAGAACCACAATATCTACGATAATCCGAAAATACATTGTTGTTTAGACATCCAATTAGGTGTTCCAAGTTATTACATGATTCGTCGCAAATAAATCAGAAGTTTGAAATTCAAATCGCAAGTTGACTAATTGTGTCTGGTACACGCCACGACACAATGGCGCACGGCAACAAAACACCGCTTAATCATGTAGTTAATAGTGGCCTGAAGTTCGGGTTGCACTTTGCACAGTGTTTCGAGCGGTCCTGCAGATAATAGGGTCGATTTTTGCTGCTCCCGATTCGGATCTGGGACGACAAAACATTGTGGAGTGGAGCAAAGTTAGCTAGCCATAATATAATATAGAAAGCCGATATAAAAAGTATTATTTAAGTATTTTAATATATCCTTGATATGTAGATATAGTAGATATTTTCTGTCTAAGGTAAATGTTGTTTGATCGTAATACACAATAAAGGCTATGATTCCCATTTATTTGTCAGAGGGCTGGCTACTTAAGTTGCGCCTCTCACTATTAATAGGGTCCAGTGTGCCTGCTCCCAATTTGAATCTGGAAGTAGTGCAATCTGTTGTACATTACTAACTACATCTGGAGAAATGTTTCTTAAAACACTTCGAATTCGGTCTTTAAGTGTTTCGGTACTGTCCGTATTATTTTTTGTATATCATGTTCTTGACATAACCCCGAAGGAAAAAGTTTAGCTGATTTACGTCCGGACACCTTGGTGGTCATACACCACCCCGCTTCGAACAGATGTTCAAATATCTTTTAACATCCGCCGCATAATGAAGGGGTGCCCAATCTGCTGATATCACAATAACTCACTTGGTAGATCAGGATCTGTGCCATTAATATATAGGGTAGCCAGTGCAGGTGTTAAATAATCTTGCACAAATTCGAGATAACGTTGTTCTGTTAGTGATTCGTTAAAAAAATATGATCCTATAACCTTATAACCCACAATGCTGGCCCATATGTTTATTGAGATGATTAGAATTCACTACACCCGTGCAAGGCATGTATTTTATAGGATTAAGAAACTATGAAATTGTTTTAGTGAAAATCTTAAAGTAATTTAACATTGTTGCAGTGAATGTTCTCGAAGCAAGATTGGATTCCAAGCTCCTAAAGCCCACTTAACATTAAATATTAACCTTATTAAGGCATCCACGTGTGTGATGCGCTTCACCGATTCCTAAGAAAGAGTAAATACAATGATATTGTCACAATGGATGGTCAAACTACTACATTGCGATGTGGATGTAAATTACTGGATTTTAGCCGTAAACAATCGGCGTATTAATACACTATGTAATGCGAGCAATTCATGATTATACCATTCTTATGTGCGCTTTATTTTGAGATTTAGTCAATATTTAAACTAATCCCCATGAAATGGATCTGTTAAATTTTTGACAATATAATGAATGAAAAAAAAATGTGTAAGGATAGCGGAAAAATTAAACATTAATTAGCAATCAAGTATACTGTAATTTCCGTTACATAATTCAGGTGACGAACAACTCGCAAAAACTACCAAAATTCATTCTGGTTCTACATTTGTTTCAAAACTGGTTAATTAAACCTCGATAAAACTATATCCTCTGGTCATAATCAACACATAAGCAAAAATAAATTCATATCGAATATCGACAAAAATTATTCCGAAAATAAAAGGGATTGGGCTAAATTTCCAGATATTAGAGTAATACGAAGCGCTAAAAGTTATTGGTGGTTGAATGATGGAAATATTGGGGATACTGGCCGTAAATTTTTCATGATGAAATTTATTGAATCAAATTAGTTTATCGGAAGTTTTAAATGCCTAAAGTTAATCACAAGAGGCTCTAATAGCTCATTTAAATTGATTATCGAGTCCATAGGTCTCTAATTGATTCTCGAGATTAGTTAAGGGCTATAGTTTTATCGTGAATGAGAAATCGATATCAAATATCGCAAACACTAGTTCGGTTTTAAGATTAACTCAAATTTAACTCAAATGCGCGTAGCTTGCAAGATAAAGTTCTCGAAATGGAGGTCTATCTTGCAAACTTATATCTCGGTCTAATTAATGTTTGCCAACATTATCCAAATTGCAGTTATTCAAATTTCATTCTTATTATTTATGTAATTATCATTGCCGTAGCATCTCCCGTGGTGGCTGTGTTTCAATTTTTATCTCATTAAATTTGCAGTCAAACTTCAACTTTTTTGCAAACGTCATTGAACATATTGAGTTTGCGCTAAAAATCTTTATAAGATTAGATTAAACAATTGATGACGATGTTAGGGAAAATATGCCAAATTAAAAATAAGATGTACAAAAATGCAATTAGGCAAACTAAGCGAGGGTTTAATGACAAATGTATGTCTAATTCTTGCAACATGAATAAAACTGATTGGAGATTCTCATTTGGTTTTGGAAGTGTATCCACGTTTTTGCAGTGCTTCAAATCTTTCGTCATTTAGTTCACTTGAGTTTTTCACTTTCCTAGATGAAATGAAGTTATTTCTTTTAAAGGGGAATAAGAACAACCATGAAAATAATGTCACAATATGTCATTTGGGCCAATTAACCTTACCATATTTTGTAATTTCTACTTCATCGTTAAAGATAATTGCGGATATCTACCATCATAAAATTCCATATTGTTTCGCTTTTAATTAATTTTCTTTAATGTGGCATACATTTTTTGATTGATTTCATTTGGGACTAGTGTTGGGCGATATATCGATCACCGGTTATTTTCACCGGTGAATGTAAAATCACCGGCGCTACCGGCGACTAATATTCGGTGAAACCAGTTATTCAGTGATTCGAATATTCTCACCGGCTTTAAGGTTTTGAATATAAATATTTCAACTGTACGATGCACGTTAGGCGTGGATGCAGTGATTGATCACTGAATTACCACTACATAATATTTCGATTATTTCGAATTGCGCTGACAGTGTTTGGTATCGCAGCGATCTATATTAATATTAAATATTAATATTTTATGTGGTTGGCGGCATTCTGTGACAGGCTTAGAGCTTCGTTTAGAATTGGTTTACCGGATATACTGCAGGTGCGGTCGGCTTTTTGCTTTTAATCGTCTAGTTTATTTATTACTGTTTATACTATGCAATACTAGTAGTGCAATAATTGAGGTTCAACGCTATTTAGAATCTGATATTTTGCAAAGACATGAAAATCCTTTTTTCCCAACTTAAGTGATGTGGTGCAAAAAAATTTTTGTGTTTTAGCAACATCGGTACCATGCGAGAGGCAGTTTTCTAAAGCCGGTCAAATAATTACGGACCGAAGGAGCAAATTGCACATTAAGAAAGCAGAATAA
This sequence comes from Pissodes strobi, assembly GCA_016904865.1. Lineage (NCBI taxonomy): Eukaryota > Metazoa > Arthropoda > Insecta > Coleoptera > Curculionidae > Pissodes > Pissodes strobi. The sequence goes on from MU181945.1 coordinate 152,803, forward strand.
TTAATTTTTCTTAATGCTAATTATTCTATTTGTAACAAATAAGAAATTTGTTTCCTCTCTAGTTGTTCCATTTTTTGCATATTTTATGTATTCATTTCTTTTGTGACGTTCAAAACTTTTAAGATGTCTTATTTTTATTTTAAATAAGAAATAAAGTATAAGCTAAGTAGATTATTATCTAATAATATAATTAATATGGCTTCTGTTTGCCTCAAACCAAAGTTTTTTCTTTACTTTTTATTTTAATATTTTTTGCTACTACATATTAATATGATTAAAATTTAAAAATAATAATAAAGCACATTAAATAAAAATCAATTATGTTTTTATACATAAACAGCGAATCAGAAACCTGCTAACTTCTATTATAATCAAAATATAAAATACTGGTTACTCGTGTGCTGATTTTCAATATTCAGTAATATTTACAGCCATAGCACCTTTTTATCAACTAACCAGAATGCAATAGCAAGCAAGCAAACATAACACCGAAAACAGCGCATATCAATTCAATAAAAATGCGTTATTGGGTACAAGCTTATGAATCACTGCCCGAGAACAGGCTCAGTCACTGGCAGTGAAAAATAACCGTTAAAAAGAACGGTGATTCTAAAATCACTGTCGCTGATTCACCGGTTATCCAAAAATCACCGTATTTCCCAACTCTATTTGGGACTGACATTTCACGAATCCTGTCAAGCAACGCCTTGATCTTGCTATTAGTACTCTTCACCTACCAGATTGAATGACGCCTTCGAACTGCGGTATTACAAATGTTTGTTTTTAGTACTTGTTGAATAATATTAAAGATTACAAATACGCTCTAGAATATAGCACATACCTACCGGTGCCATAGTGCGCCATAGTGGAATAGGAAAAATCACAAAGCATGAGTGGTTTGGATCTCGGATGCCGTCATTGCGCGTGGGAACAGGTTGTCCAGATACATGTTTTAATGAAATAATTGGAAAACTATTTAAGCACCTATTATCGTTGTGGCTATGATATTTATTTAAGTTAAGTAGGATTTGTTAGTTGGAAATCTTAAACAATTGTTTCAAATGTATGGAAGCAGCAGTCATACGGGACGGTCGTGTTTCCGTTCGTTGGCTCAGCCGGGATTGAGTGTTTGTTTTGTTTTGATATTCTGTTTTGTTCCGATATCGTGTCGACGTGCCAGTTTAAGCTTTCCTGTTTGACTAAAATTGACATTGTTTAATATTGACGGGAAAGACTGTGTGGGGATTTTCTACCGGCCCTATTTTGAATATCAGGTAGTATCTTTGTTATTACCTTTAGTGTATTATTTGGTTGATGCCTGGACTTACTCCGCAACTGAGATTTTTCACTGTCTTCGTCGCAGGTAAGTCACATTTTGTTTTTATGAGTCATCGCTTTGTAATTCCATGTGGATGGTTGCCAATTTTTCTTCAATTTCCTGTATTCCCACCCTTTGAGGCAACAGCAGATTTTAGCCTTAGCAGACTAAAGGGACCCTTAACGGATTAAATATTGATTTTCCTTTGGTGTTTTATTTTCTTTACCTGTAAATGTTCCTCGCTTTAGGTTTTAAGCAAAAATCTTGAATACGTTGTCATTCAAAAAAGTATGGGGCCCGTATGCGCAATGATATGTATTCTAACAAACAAGGAAGTTTACGCAACTGTTTTTCTAACTTTGCCCAGATAAAATTAACACCCAAAACTCAAGCCGCAACAAACTCTTGTAAGCTCTGGATAAATTAATTGCTTTTTGTAAGGTCTCTTTCAAATCTACCTCGCTTAAGGCAGCCTTTACGTAATTTTACAAAATAGCCTTTCTAAATGTCTATTTCACCTCTGGCAGTAGCAGCGGCGTCGCGTCGTGCAACATCCAACGTACTTTCATTTAAGATGAGCTCGTTGTGCGGTTAGCGTTGCTACAGTCACTGTTGAGCCATTGACGTCATAGAATCCAGCTAAAACTCGGTTTGTTACTTTTTTACGATACTGTATCGTATAGTGGGATTACTTGAAAATCTACTTAGAGAGCGAGTTTCTTTAGTGCAATTTTCTCGGTTAGTTGGCGCACACTGCAATATGTTGGGCATTTTTATTACTGGAAGTTAATGAGAGAGAAGTAGTCCGCAGGACGGAAAGTTGGAAATATTAAAACAGATTTTAATCCTGTCGCTGGCGGGTTATTACAGTATTAACAAAAGTATTGGAATTTTATAGCGCTAACAATTCGAAGGGGGGAAGATTACAAGATTCTTTACATATCTGCGTTTTCTAGATGGAATCGATCAATGCAAAGTGTCATAAGTTGAAATGTCTACCTTCCTAGTACCCCAAGGGCTCTCAAAGAGTTTAAATTAATGTTTATACCAGCCCCAATTTAAACATTTTTAGACTTTTATCATCTACTCAAATGGACAGGAAACAATTTGATAGTCATATTTATATGCTTCAAGAAAACAATGCTAATTTGCGCCTAAATGGACCAACGAATAAAATTTTCCGTGCAAATTTCTAAAAATTAAATTACAACTAGCCATTCAGGTAATTTATGATGCACACTGATATTGATTTCGACATTTTGTCCGAAGCTACGAAATATCAGTAAAGTTGATTAAAAAATAAACGATCTAGTCCATGAATTTCATTGAAACAATTTTAAATGTTCAAGTGTTTATCACAACAGAAAACAACTGGAATTTTTAAATGAAAGTTACAGTCTTTTTAATAGTCCAAAAGTTGTACATTTTAATAGAGAGAACATAACAAATCAATTAAAATTTATTTTTCAGTGAAAAATTCCAGAAGCTAAACTAAGATTGTCTGAACTATTTTGGTCAAGTAAGAAATTATTGCGAAAATGCAAAAGAGCCTATTTCAAACTAAGCTCCACGTGCTAAATGTGTTAACGATGTTAATGAGGTATTCCTAAATTCAAATCCAGATTTCTGCAATAGATATTCTCAGTTGTTTGTAACTAAATCTAGATGCGTCCCTATTATTCTTGAACACTGTGAACATTCAAATAAACCAGATAGTTAGGAAACCATAATTTGTGGTCGTAAATATTATACGATTAAGAAATCCTTTGGTGGTTTAATACTACCACCTATATCTAGACTTTGGAACACAATTAGTTAATTGCTTAACAACCGGTCCATAGGCCTGCTTCATTCAGCGGTGTTAATATTTATAAATGTGTGCCGTAGAGTTTAGACAGTTGGGTGAAGGCGCCACTAATTTATATTATGAATATATCAATGATTTTTAAGCATTGAAATTAGGGTAGCAAAATTTAGGGAAATACCCTATATAAAACTATCAAGAAACTTAAAAATAAATTGACAAACTCAACTTGACCTTGACTTCAGCATACCAAAACACACGTCAAAGGTCCCAATTAAGCTATTTATTTAAATATTAAACAGATTATCAGATATAACGTGCACAATGGAAAATTAATTAGGTCTCAAACGTAATTGAGATTATAGTATCGCACTTAAAATAATAATAAGATTCTGCCAAATGAGTATCACCCAAATTATAAGATTATCAAGTCTTAATCCTAAGTTCTAAATCATTTATACTGCTTAACCAAAATGTATATAGTTCTGACTAATTAACTGACAATCACAGAACGTCCTAAATAATTAGTCCCCTAAATAAAACAATTATAAATTAATCCGATGGCAGCGATAATGTCAGTGGACAAATAAACACTTAAAAAATATTAAATCAAATAAATTAACCTGCGAAGAAAATATATGATCAGTGAAGATCTACAGGGAGAAAGCGAAGTGAGCTCAATTCGATAACCTGCTTATGTACAAAAACCTAAAGTGGTAGCTATGTAAGACGGTCTACTGCCATTAGGTTTACAGCAAATTGCGGTAAATGCGTAGATTTTAAGTGAGTACACACAATACAAAAGGAAAATCAGATAATTACAATAATATTAGCAAGACAGTGGCTAACCGAGATAATATCCGAGACGATAATGAAGAAAGTAAATATTAATAGATCAAATAACGGTAAGAAACGGTAGTAGGTACTATTATACAAGACAATAAGCGACTCTTACGTCATGTAATGGTAAGTTCCAGAAAAATAAGGTAAGTATTTATATGACCTGCAGTAACGGCGTAGCATTTAGGTATATGTACGTAATACAAAAAAGTAAATCAGAATATTACAGTGATATTAGCAAGACATTAACTAATCAAGATAATCTCAAATACGGCAGTGAAAAAGTCTGATTAATTAATAAAATTATGATAAACAACAGTAATAGAAATAATAAAAGATAGTAATCGCTTAAGTCATTTAACGGTAAGTTCGCTGAAAAATAAGATAGGCAATTAATTATATGGCCTACTCGTATGGCCTTTTCATCTGGTGACACGGAGCTGGAATGCCCAGCAGTGGTTGGAGGCTATTTCTCAACCTAAACGGCCCCTGTTAAAGTTTTTTACTGCTTCCTCTGAGGCTGCACATCACACCATGCGATCGGCATCACTTCGACAAAAAAGGTCTGTAGTAGTAGGAAGGAATGAAACTTGAAAAACTCTCTAGGCCAGAGAAAGATCGGGCGGAGGATCGAGGTTCCGACCCGAGGAAAAACCCTACTTAAATTATAAATAATCAACATCTGATATAGAAACACCGGGATGTTACATACCCTTTAAAAAAGAGGTAACCTGCATAAAGTACATTTATGAGACTATATTGCCGATAATACGAGAAAATATTAATGGCTGTGTGCTTGCCAATTTATCTCACCTTAAGGTCAGAAAATTTGTTTTTTTCTCCCCTCATCACACGGAAGAGAAAGACCACGACAATTGCCAAAAAATATCTTCTTAGACATCCGTCAAGAGAACGTTGGAAAAGGAGGTACAGCTACGAGCACTTCGGAACTGTGTTCGTCGATACCGAATGGCGGCGTTCCAATATTCCAAAGTATGAAATGGTTAATATTTTAAATTTTAAGGTATAAATCCTAAGTTCGGAATAGGTACGCTAGATTCTAATGTAAGGTAAAGAGGATATCAACCATATAAATATCACAGTAAAAGGAAGAAACTGTATTTCTGGGTTTGGTAGCATCTACAACTCTAGAACTTATACTGTTGAACTTAAAAACATATTTATAGAAAATTTCAATCAAAAAGCATAGATGGATAGAATTCGAAGGGAAGTGATGAATAATTTTTATAACGTACTCATTTCCCACTGAACATTCCCTTTTAGTTTTATATTTTTAGAACATACTCTACATTATTACATTCGCTGATTTTTATTTGATTCCTTTAAAACCCCAATTAGTAGCATGCATTTTTAATAACTTAAAAAAGAAAGGTACTTTCAACTACACATTACCTTTTATAGTCTGTTAAAATTGCAGCGTAAGCAGGCGTCAAGTTCTGTGGTCTATGCACCGTTTGGATTAGGCTTAGTCAAGTAATTGAGCTTCGTTAGGTTCAGTGTTTTTTATTCTTTGGATTAATATGCACGTTTATAAAAGCTTTTTCGGCTATGATTTGATTAACAAATGCGTCTGTATGTACGGTCATCAGCAAAAAAACTGGGATATTCAAGGTCATGTCATACAATTGTAGTGTGAATTAAGCTTAATTTGTTGTTATTTAAGCCGTATTCCAGTGAGACTGGAGATCAGTTCAAAATGAGCTGAAACTGAACTGATATTTCACTTCAGTGAGCCAAGGTCAAATAAAATTATGGAAACAATTAAAAAAAAAGCCGATTGACAATTGATATTTAAATACCTGAACTACTGAACCGATCTAAGTGATCCCGGTCCATTTTCGGTTCACTTACAGGTGAGCTGGTTCACTTTTTAGGTAGTGGGGGCAAAGTGATATTTTTACAATCAAACACGAATCAGTTCAATATAGTTCAGTTAGATCGATCTTAATCGATCCAAAGTAGTGAGTCAATTATAACAGATAATTTGAAATATGTCACTTGCGTTATAATCAGAATGACATCAATAATAATTTAAAAAAAAATAAGCCGCGATTAGCCGTAAGGGCAAAAGACGAAGCTGATTTCCCGGTTCCAGTGATACTGCGCGCCACAGGATTAAGGAGACGAAACTGCGAAACCGTTGCGGAGTTCTTACTACGATGAGCGGTTGCGAGTCTATCGACCCAAGGGGCTCGCTACAATGAACAATACGTTAAAAGTATAAATAGATGCGGTCACTTTTCTGTCAACGTCTTGGCATGGATAAGTTTCAGGGGTCGTAGAGTCTGTCTCATCGTCGAAGATAGACTTACGGCTGATGTTTATAGAAATATTCTAGAAATTGTCATGTTTAGTCAAACTCATTTACTGCCATGGGCTTTACAGCCAGGTACAGAAATATTAGCACAATTTGCTATTCTGGCCATAGCCTTTTAAGTATAGATTCATTTATCAAAATGACCGATAGCAATAACGTTATAACTGACTTGCAGTGATAATTATATTTTCATTAACTGAAAAGGTCGATAGGAAGAACGATATAATATAATCTAGATAATTAATTTATAGTCATAATGATAGCTTAATGAACTAAAATGATCCTATTGGGAAACGAATACGGAAATACGGAATATTATGTATAAAAAGGCGTTTACATTACTTAGGTCAAGTGTAGATACTGCAGTTCCATATAGGTATAGCGCCGTAGTGGTGTTACGTCAGCATAAAACAACCTCGGCACGGCTACAGCTAGGTCGGCCTAAATTTCTTCCTCATATTCGTCCGTCACTTATAACGGCATTGGTCCCTCAGAGATAAATTGGTTCCTCGGAAAGACCCTAGTGAAATGATAAGTAATTTTTAGCCATTTTAAATAGCAACACTGGTGTCGAACATACCTCTAAAAAAAGGGTCACCACCCTGCTTTATCACACGACGTTTTTCGGACGGAATGACGGTGATTTACAAAAGACACATTTTACTGAATCGATTTATTAAGATAATGTGCTATCAAGCGATAATCAACCCGAAGGGTAAAAAAAAATAATTCCACTCGGAGAACGGCTTGCTCGTCTTGAAAGTGGAAACGAGAAGGGCTATCAAAATTTCCACAACCTAATGTATAGCATCTTTTCACGTGCACATTCACCGGACATACGCTTCCTGTCAAACAGATTCGAGCACCGGAGTAACAATATCGATACCACAAATTAACCATTAAACGAAGAAATTCGCAATATTGTATTCGGTAACATTTACAACGTTACATCCTACCATATATTTCGTTTCCATGTAGACCACTGACAAGTCATTCAGCTGTATAGGCTGCAAAGTTTTCACTTTGCTGCCTAGGTAGGAGAATTGAAACTTTGATAATTGTTATTTGTCCGTAGAATTAGTATTTTGCTCTCAATCGGCGAAAAATATTTATTGTTAAAAGTTTTTTCGTTTAAATGCCGCTAACTTGTTGCATGTCTCAAAATATAAGAAGTTATTCAACTACTATAGAGTTCATAGGAAATTGAAATTAATTTCTTGAGCGAAAAGTATAGGCGAAGAATATTATCGACAAATAAGCGAAAAGTTACGAGCCGCCTGCGGAACTTCCTGGGCGTGAAAGTAGCTATTGCGAAGACACCGAAAACTTCTCAAATCAAATCTTCGAAAAGCGTCAACTGATTTATTCTCGCTTGTCGTCGACAGACTCCGGCATTTCTCATACTGACACCTTCAATACCGAGCCGAATTTCTTTTCGATTGCGAAATTGCCGTAATGCCTGCCTCGACTCACTTCTTTTGTATCGTTGAACTTCTACTTGACTTATCTGCAACTAGAATCTCGTTACATCAAGAAAAATGATGCCAACTTTTATTGGGAGACATGGTTTGAATTTCCAGGTGACTATTGACGTTTTGCTCTTGAAACCGTGTATCACTAAATTAAAATTTAAAATATGTTGAAAAGCATCGCATATATTTTTATTATTATGTTATTTTATTTTCGAAACTTGTCGCCGCTGGCTCTGTTACTTTATCAAACACCGGAGCCATAAAGATTTTTATAGAGAATGTGGTTAAATTATCCAAGCGGCTTATTGCTACTTTGTGTCATTTGCTTCCCATAAACTTTAAAAAATGCTCAGTTTAGAATAAACGGTAAATTTATGACAGATAGAGGAAAGTTCATCGCTGGAGAAATATTAACGTTTCTTACAAAATTGAGTTGGTTTAATTTTTTACAATTTACAAGTGGCGGAAGGTCAGATATATCACACACTCGTATTCAGTACATTTTCCAAGTAAATATATCACTGCACGTATTTTTTTCCACTTTGGTAATTAAAAGTTTTTTCTAGATCTAAAAATAGAACTCTAGGCTTGCTCCAAAATATAAGAAAAATTCCTCTACATAAAATGTTAAATATTAAATATTAGGAAAAACGTCCTAAAGTCGTCTTATACCACTGTTCACAATATACCCATGGTGACTATTATATTAACAAAACGAATATATACCGTATATCACACTTATTATCTTAAGCAAATATGGTTGTCATTTTATCATCTGCCAAGTTCCAGTTTATATTACGGCCAGTCTGAATATATATTTAAATCATTTTTCACAAACTCGTACTTAGACCACTGTTCCCGCCGGACCGTAAATTACGTAACCCGTTTCGTATAATCAGCCCTTTATAGCGAATTCATATTTCAATTCATTTTTCATAAAACGTGTATCCATAGAGCAGACACATATTCGTGCCGCCGCGCCGTGTTGTGACCTGTCTGACCTGTCTCGCCATAACAAACATATTGATGGTCTCTTCTTTTATATGCAGGTCACGTGCGCCGTGTAGTTGCAAACTTTCAAAGTGCGATGCGATCCGTTCTTCCATGACAATGATAAATACGTTACAGAAGTTCGATATTTCCGCTATGAATATTTAGTAGAGTCAAATTACTCTTCATATTTTGTCAAATATTGTTCGTTTAAGCTATATTTTTCGGTTGCCTCATAGTACATGACTTTATTATTTGCATTTGATTTTATAAAAATTTGACTTATTTTATTTATTTATTTAAGATTGATTAGGACAAGGTTAGCCAAATTACTCAATATTATTTGTCAAATATGTTCCCGGTTAACTTATATTCTTCGGTTGTTTTACTGGGACGATTATTTGCATTTCATTGCATAAAAATTCTATTTATTTTATTTATTTACTTAAGATTGGTTAGGACAAGAAGTGAGCCAAATTGCTCAATATGAATTGCCGAATATTGTCCGTTTGAGCTATATTGAGTCATAATACATGATACTATGATACACATTTGACTTTTTAAAACATGTTCTCTTATTTTATTTCATTATCTATTTAGGCTTTATTTGCATTAGAGCTAAATTACTTTATATTTTTGGTCAAACATTATTCGGGCAAGCGATATCCCTCGATTGCCTCATAATAAATGAGACTATTATTTGCATTTCATTTTATAAAAATTCGATATATTTTATTTATTTACTTAAGATTGGTTAGGACAAGAAGTGAGCCAAATTGCTCAATATGAATTGCCGAATATTTTCCGTTTGAGCTATATTGGTTCATAATACATGAGACTATGATACACATTTGACTTTTTAAAA
>MU181945.1:171207-188834 GCA_016904865.1 Pissodes strobi
TGTATTATTTTGGTTTAAATCTTTTCGATGTGTGTAACGATCTATATCTTTTCCAAAATGATTAATGATTCAAAATCATTCTGAATAAATTTAAATATTTTTTTACTTTGTCGAATCCTTCCACAAAGATTTTGGAATAATTTTACTTATTTATTGAGGCCAGAGCTGAAAGTTCAGAAAAGATTTAAATAATGTTTTGGTTTAAATCCGTTCCAAATCATTTAAATAATTGATTTTCAATTATTTTCGGCGACAATAATATTTGATTTATTACCTAAATATTTTACAATCATAAATCATATGATTTAAAATCATTCTGAAAATAATAAAATATTTTGTATGCATTTTCAAATCATTCCAAAAGATATTGGAATGATTCTATTTATTCACTGATGCCACTTTAGCAAATATTTACATATTGTTTTGATTTAAACATTCTCGAAGTGATTTAAAAATCATTGATTTTGAATTAGTTTTCGGCGGTAATGATTTTTGATTTATGATTTAAATCTTTGACAAAATGGCTTATGATTTAAAATCACTCTGAAAATAATAACATATTTTTTTCTACATTTTCATATCCTTCCAAAAGATATTGAAATGATTCTACTTATTCACTGAGGCCACTTTAACAAATATTTACATATTGTTTTGATTTAAACATTTTCGAAGTGATTTAAAAATTATTGATTTTGAATTATTTTCAGCAGTAATGATTTTTGATCTAAATCTTTCACAAAATGACTTATGATTTGAAATCACTCTGAAAATATCTAAATCTTTGTGCATTTTCAAATCCTTCGAAAATATATTGGAATGATTCTACTTATTCATTGAGGCCAGAGCTGAAACTTTAGCAAATATTTACATATTTTTGTATTACATTTTTTTCCAAAGGATTTAAATAATTGATTTCGAAATATTTTCTGCGGCAGTGATTTTTTATTTATGGCCTAAATCTATTGCAAAATGATTCATGATTTAAAATTGTTGCGAACATTTTTAAATGTTTGTTGCATTTTTGAATCCTTCCAACAGGATTTTGAAATTATTTTGCTCATTCACTGAGTCCAGAGCTGATAATATTTATTTTTGTCTTTCTTCCAAAAAGGTTTTGGAATTATTTTACTTATTCATTAAGGTCAGAGCTGAAACTTTAGCAAGCATTTAAATATATTGTTGATCATTTAAATCACTGATTTCCAACTATTTTCGGCCGTAATGATTTTTGATCTAAATCTTTTAAAAAATTACATGATTTAAAATGATTCTGAAAATATTTAAATATATTTTTGCATTTTCGAATCCTTTCAAGAAGATTTCGAAATGATTTTACTTATTCACTAAGGCCAGAGCAGAAACTTTAGCATACATGTTTTTTAATTAAAGATTTTTTCAAATCATTGATTTCGAATTATTTTCTGCGGCAATGATTTTTCGTTTATGACCTAAATATTTTCCAAATTATGTTGGGGTTTGGAACCTTCGGCAACATGCACTAAAACGGAGTTTTATCCACAATACCGAAACAGAATTATTGCACTCGACGCGCATTTCGCTAACCATGTTAGCATCATCAGGAGATGATTAAAACTAAATTTAAAACTCTACCTAACTCGCTTTTATACTAAATGTTTGCTTAATCAAGCGCTAATCCCACTAGTCACGCTCGATCAACCAATATAATGGACTATACGGAGTAGGCCCTCTATCTCTATTTAAACTATTCTTACATTTAATAATTTCCATATTTTCATATGCGTCTAATAATCTCCTATCAGTTATATTATGAATTAATTTTAAATTTTTAAATGTTTTTTAAATACAAAATATGTCTCGATACCATATAATCCTCAATATAGAGGACTCCAAAAAGTCTTTAAGGAAGTAGGTTTAAAATTAGTATACCATACTCAGTTCAACATTAAGAAATTATTAGGTGGTCCAAAGGACAAAATTGAAAGAAGCGGAATATATGCAATTGGATGCATGGATTGTCACCAAAAATATGTTGGGCAAACTAGAAGCTCTATAGAAACCAGATTCAAGGAACACATAGTTCATTTAAAGTATGGTAGAACAGAAAAATCAAGTGTTGCCGAGCATGTTTTTAATAATAATCTAGAATAACAATTAAACATTTAAAATTAATTCATAATATAACTGATAGGAGATTATTAGACGCATTTGAAAGTATGGAAATTATTAAATGTAAGAATAGTTTAAATAGAGATAGAGGGCCTATTCCGTATAGTCCATTGTATTGGGGTTGATCGAGCGTGACTAGTGGGAAGCCAGGATTGGTTCCTTTGGTTCCACTTGATTAAGCAAGTAGTAGTAGTAAGGGTGGGGGGGGGGCGAAGCCCGGTAAGTAGGCCTATAAGTCCCTTTTCACCATCCCCGATCCGCCCTCCCCTACCTGGCTACTTCCAACACCCGGCCCGCACTGAAACGGCCCGTCACCTTGATAAAGGTGAGGACGTCCTCCCAGTCCAGATCCTTTAGATCTTCCCGAGCAAGTGTTGGTGCTCCCAGTATCTTCCTCCTTAGGCGACTCCACCTATCACAAATTCCTATATAGTGGTATGAGGACTCCTCCCCTGTCCCGCAGTTCAGGCAGAGTGGGCTGTCCCTCACGCCGATAAGGTGCAGATGTCTGTTTAGGCTTCCATGCCCAGTCAGAATACCTACCAAGTTCCTGATGTCCTCTCGGCTCTTTTTTTTAGCAGTCGCCTTGCTCTGGATCCGTCAGGATTTAGAATCATTTCCTTGGCTTGTCTGCATCCTTCTTTTCCTCTCCAATTGTGCTTTGTCTTGTTCCAGGCCCAGTTATTTAGTTCCTGAGAGATTTGCCTTTTACTTAAGCCCAGACCAGGTTCTGGACTGACGAGGTGGCTCATTGAGCCTTGTCTTGCCAATTCATCGGCCCGTTCGTTGCCCTCGATGCCACTGTGCCCTGGAACCCATCTGAGTCTTACTTCCTTGCGCACAGCCAATCTGTCTAGGGCGTCTCTACATTCCTGAACTAGCTTACAGCTTGCCCTGGGTCTTTGGATCGCCCTGAGAGCGGCTTGACTGTCCGAGTAAATATATATACTCTCTACACCTTCTGTTACTTCCGCCTTGGTTGCTACTTCCAAAATAGCAAACACCTCCGCATGGAAAACAGTGGCATATCTCCCCAGCGAAGTGCTTTCTCCTGATTTAGTGTTGTCTAGGTATACACCGGCTCCGGATGACTGTGTATTAGCCATCCATGAGCAGTCAGTGTACCATGCGTGTACGCCGCTCGGCGTACGTACCTGGCCTGACAGCCACTCTTCCCTTGATGGAAATTCCACTTGGAAATTCCTTCTCAGTCTTAATCTGCCATCTGGAATATTGCCTTTGGTCGCAATGATGGGTAGATCCCTACTCATTTTGGCGGCAATAGTCGTATGGCCTTTCCCTGTGTAGTCCGTTCGCCATAGGCCACTGTCGATCATCCTTTTGTGAGCCGCCATTGCCTCTCTCTCAATCCAGATCGGGAGGTCCGGCAGCCCCAGGATGATGTTCAGTGCTGCTCCGGGAGTTGTTTTCAATGCTCCGGTAATACCCAAACAAGCCAGCCTTTGCAGTCTGGCCAGTTTTTGGGCATTAGTGGCTCTGGCTACCGCTGGCCACCAGACCACGGATCCGTAGGAAATCCTCGGTCTTATCACAGCAGTGTACAGCCACTGGAGGATGTAAGGTTTTAAACCCCACTTCCTACCTACCGTTTTCCTTAGTTGCCACATAATCGCGGTTGTCTTATTCACCACCTGTTCAACGCGTGCCTTCCACGTCAATTTACTGTCTAAAATAACTCACAAATATTTGACTTGTTGACTTGGGCTCAGTCTCGTCTGGTAGAGTATGCTTGATTAAGCAAACATTTAGTATAAAAGCGAGTTAGGTAGAGTTTTAAATTTAGTTTTAATTATCTCCTGATGATGCTAACATGGTTAGCGAAACGCGCGCCGAGTGCAATAATTCTGTTTCGGTATTGTGGATAAAACTCCATTTTAGAGATTTTCCAAATTAATTTATGATTTAAAAATCATTTTGAAAATATTCAAATATTTTTTTGCATTTAAAATTGAAATCGTAAATCGTTTCAAAAAGTATTTAAATAATTTCAAATTGTTACTGTGATATCTGATTTCAACAAGATATAAATAATTTTAGGAAGATTTAAAATCATGTCCGCCAAAAAATATGCAACATATGTAATTTTGACAAAATATGGCTCTGCTACATTTAGAACCAAAATTAAACTACTTTGATTAGATCTATCAGACGCGATATGGCGGACATTTTAAAAATTTCGTTTTGAATAATTGTAGGTATGTAAAGTCGACGGATGGATCGTTTATGATTTAGTTACCAAGACAGCGATACAGATGAAGAATTAGTTGAATAATAAAAAATACGTATTTTCTGTGCCCATGACTGGTTTGATTGGTTTAAAATGAAATATTTTTTAAGTGTATTTTTTAAAACCCGCCTTTCTCAGTATGTTTAATAAACTTTCGAATAATCTTCGATTTTGAATCGCCCTGTGATTTAAATTAATACTTAAAATTATTATTTTTATTTTCTGACCATTGCACTAAAAAGAATATTAATTTCCAAATAGTTTTAGCATTTTCTCACATGTCATCACTATATGACAAAATAGCGTCCAAACGCCGAAATTTTTAAGGTTGCTTCCATTTAATTAATTAAATCATATTAGCATGCTAAAAATAAATATCGTTAATAGAAAATAGTCCGCTCAAGAAACTCGTGGGCTTTAATATCTCCACCGGTCTATACATATCGTCGACCTATTTTCGAAATTGATTTTTTTTTCTTATTTTGATTAAAAACAGTATATATTACGGTGCTCCAAAACGTTATAACTTTCGCAGACGACACGTCTACTTACGCCTACGATCCGAAAAGCTAGTATTAAAAGCTCGTAAATCATTATTTTGCAGCGGCCGACAACAGCCTTTTTGCAACGTTCTCCAAACATATAGTAATTAGTTATGAACTCGTACTTATCTAAGCCAATTTTTGCTTGTTTATAGAACTACAATAATAAAGTTTCTTGTATTATAATTACTAACAGAGTTTTCAAAACGTTACGAGCTTTTAAAATTAAACAAAAGTTGTAAACATATTCCAACTAACGAAAGTTTATGTAAATGGTGACTGCGAAAAAAGAGATGAAGTGGTAATTTAAAGTGATGGCTGTACTTATCAAAACCGGACCGCAATTATAAGCAACACGTTCCTCCTGTGTATTATTAAGAGAAGTATGTGCAAAAATGAATATACCCAGGTACTCCAGGCATTGGGCAATAAGACGAACATTTTGCAAATTCGAGATATATTTCAGCCTAGTATGTTTCTATTTGCAAATCTGCAAGGCATAATCCTAAGCCCTATACACGACGCTATGAGAATGAAAATCGATTGCAGGAGCCTTTAAAGTAGGTATATTTGAAAGTGCATTCAATTCTAAGTCTTTTTTGTCATTTGCTCCAACTCGATTACTCTACTCATTTCTAAGTAATACATGACTTTCTCTTAATATTTTTATCTTCAAAAAAAAATCTGTAAAATGCAATAATTAAATATTGTTCATAGTAATTCTTTCATTTTTTTTTCAAAATTACATCCTTCTGCTCGAACACAACTGTCAAAATTTTTCTAAAGTTTGGCATGGGTAACTTTTACAAGCGTTCTTCGTGTAATAGCAGTTCATGATGCGATAATGTTGTTTTTCTATTTTGGTATCATTAAGAAGTCTTTTCGATACGCAAAGTAGTGTCGAAAAGAAGCTCTATTCGACACTACTTTTGTTCACTGATTGTTATGATATTAACAAAATTGTTCAATGTCAAGGATCATTAGCAAAAATTTTGACACCGTTTTGAATGGGATTCCTAATAATACAGACGTCAAAAGTGACAACATGGCCATCCAACTTTTGATCGCGACTTGAATAAATTAATGTTTTTCATTAAAAAACGTGCAAAAATAGAAAAAACAGTATAAAATACACGTTTTAAAAGACATTTAGCGCACTCGCACGTTAGGAAACTCCCCGCAAGCAAGTCGTTTCCTAATTTGTGCTCGTGCGATAAAATATGGTCTTTTAAAACTAGTATCTTAATATACTATTATCAACTCGACCATATCTCCAACCGGCGCCGCGCCGGCGCGGCGTTTCGTAGACAATACATTTTAGGTGTCAATTTTGACATTGGGTTTATCGTATGTAAGACGTTGTCAAAAGGATAAAGTCGTTTATATCACAATTTTGCGCGTTCATAAAAGTTTATAGAAATCGTTCAATACAGTCACAAAAAAAGTAAATATGTTACTGCTTTATGGGAAGCACAAAGAGTGTATGCACATCGTTATTCTAGCAGAGAATTCCCTACGACAAAACTTTTGTAGCTTTGTACAGGAACTTGACAAATTATGGTTGCTTTGTAAAATCGAAGAGAGATAGGAGGAAGATCAGTATAAATGATGAAAATACAGCCCAACTTTTACAGCAAGTTTATAATAATCCCAAAACTTCCCTAGCTAAAATCAAAGAAAATACTGGTGTCTAGATTAGTTCGTCATCGAGGATCCTTCACAGAAAAAACCTTCACGAGTATAAAACCAAATTAGTCCATAAATTGGAGCCGGGGATCCCGCTCGAAGACTGGAAATTTAGCAAGGTTTGCGGATTTGTATACTCAAAACGAAAATATTTTAGACAACATTTTATGGAGTGACAAGAGTCGCTTTCACAATAATGGAATTGTAAACCGACATAATTGTCGCTATTGGTCTCAGAATCCTCCTCGTTGGATTAGAGAAAGAGGAAACCAACGCGGTTTTGTAGTCAATGTTTGGTGCGGTTTATTAAATGGATATCTCGTTGGCCCTCATTTTTATGAAGGCACATTAACTGGAAAACGCTATTCAGATTTTTTTCAAAATACACTTCCAGAGCTATTAGAGGAAGTACCCCTTGAGCAAATAATGAATATTTGGTTGCAGCAGGACGGGGCTCCAGGTCATAATGCCCAAATTGGCAAGAATTATTTAGACAGACAATATCCCAATAGATGGCTTGGTACCAATGAACCCATGAGATGGCCGGCAAGGTCACCAGACATAACAACGTTGGACTTTTTTCTTTGGGGACACTAAAGTTACTATCTACGAAGCGCCAGTTGAAGATATGGCCGACTTGATAAACAAAATTATCGCAGCATGTACCGCTATTATACGATAAAAGTTACCCATGCCAAACTTTTAGAAAATTCTGACAGTTGTGTTCGAGCAGAAAGATGTAATTTTGAGCAAAATTAAAAGAATTACCATGAAGAAATGATTAATTGCATTTTATTACTGCTGATTCTTTTTTGATAATACAAAAATTAGGAGAAAGTCTTGTATTCCTTAAAAACGAGTAGAGTAATCGAGTTGGAGCAAATGACAAAAAAATACTTAGAATTGAATGCACTTTTAAATGTACCTACTTTCAAGGCTCCTGTGATCGATTTACATTTTCGAAGCGTCGCGACCGACGACCAGGACTTTGAAGGCGTCGAATTTCTGTTACCTTTAAAAAACTCTAACTAGTCATACCTAACAACAACTTTTCTCAAAATAAAAATATATTCATTCGTTTTAGAAATATCGGCCCTCGGAGTTTTAGGTGAAAAACCCTGTATAGTAACCTCCTTCCTTTCAAAAAATAACTTTTCTTTTTACATCTCTCTACGGCCGGGGTTCGAAATGAAAATAATGGTAAAGCAGTAGACATAACCAGTCTTCGTAAAGTGCCCTTAAAAATTGATGAAAAAAAAAAGTTTGAAAATTTGCAAGCATTAAAAAGTATTCCGGAAAAAACTACCATCTATCCTACTGTTTGCCAAATGAAAGAACCTGGACGAAAAGAATGCGGGCAAAAAATGTCCTCGCATATTCAGATGCTGCCACATTTTTTTCCCAATAATCCTAATTTATTTTCTGTCTAGTTTCCTATAGTTAATTTACATATTTAAATTTCCTGCTTGAATACTTATTTTGTTATTTTCCTTAATACTACTGTCTTCTATTATTTACTATTTTATTTACACAGGGAAATACGGAATACGGAATAAGTATACTATAATATTTATAATGTTTATATTTTATTCGCCTTCAAGCTATTTAAAATACGCGACAATAGGCAACAGTGCGACGTTTACTTGATTTTTAACGGGGAGGCAGTTTAGTGATTGGTCCACCACCTAATTTTTTTACATATTTTTAAATTTCGGCAGCGACTTGCTTTAGCAATTGGCGTGGAAATTGCCGATGCCGAGCTGTGTGGCTATTTATATTATTTGGTTTGTAGGGTCTGGTGATATAATATAGGTTTTGTCGATTTTGCAAATTCTCTTTTTTTACTAGAAAGGGGGTGTCCTATATGGTATTTTAAGCCAAAAAAGTCGGAAGATCCGCTACATTTGAACCGAAAAAATGCCCTCAAAGTTCGAGTTTTGACACAAATTTTCAGCACCACTTCACAAAAGCACTAGAAATATAGACAAAACAAATCTGAAAATCAATTGTCGGGTGAAAATATTAACTAGGATACATTTGCGTCGAACGAGAGATCTCCGTTTTGTTCCGGTCCTAATTTAAAGCGACTCATAGCCATAGCCCCATTAAACAAAATTAAATTTTACTTGTAAATATCCATCCTCCTTTTTACTGTCAACTGTCACAATAGCCAAAACAAAGATTTTTAAGAAGGCACACTGTTGCCAGACGTTTACTGTAGTTTCGTTAGCAAAATTCATTAGAAAAATGGTGCGCTATAAGCGCAGCTTATTCACTACCAGCTAGTCATCTTGCGGCGGCATCCTTTGATTTGGGAAAGTCAATAACCAAGTTTTGCAAATTTTAGAAGAGGGTCATGACTTAATATTGTTTTAAACGTCTGGGCATCTGAATAATACTTTTGACAGTTCGTTTAATTTAAAATATGCTTTTTCTACTACCGTGAGTAAAGTACTCACTTTACGCACTCTCTAAAATTCGTAAAATAGGCTTTTTCAATGTGCAGTGCGTAAAATAAGTTATTTTACGCACTAGTGCATAAAGTAAATCTGACATATTTTTTGACATTTAGGGCAATGCGTAAAATAATATATTTTACGCACTAGTGTGTAAAATAATTTATTTTACGCACTAGTGCGTAAAGTAATTTAATAATATTTTTGTTTTTTCATATATTTTTCGGTAGTAGAAAAAATTTTGTATGCTACTCATGTGTAAAGTACCCTTTTTTTAATTCAATTTCAATTAAATTTTTTTACCAATATTCCCATTCATAAAAAAAGGTTCACTTTACACACTTGTTGCATAAATAACTATTTTATCCTCTAAAATCCGTTTAAAAACGATTTTAAGACGCCAATTGTATAAAAATCCGAAATTTCCGAACGTCTCAGGGCGATAGCCGAGGCTTCGGACGAATTTGTCATGTATTTTGAAGCGAAAATTCATTTTAAATTCAACTGTGGAACTGAACCGCTCAGGGCGCAGTGCCCGACACTCCAACTTTCCGATTTCGATAGAGTTGACAAGCTGGTAGTGAATAACCTGTGCTATAAGTGTCTCCACTCATTTTTTTATTTAGGTGAATGATTTTTTTATTGCAGTAGCACATCCTATATTGCTCGACGCTCGACGAGCGGTGTGTGTGCGAAGATGTTGATTGACACGGTTCTTGAATAGTTAGTTTGGGGAACAGATGTCCTGGGAGCATATTCGCATGTAACAGGCAAGATGTCCATACGGCAATGCCGATCGTTTCTTCATGTGTGACGTGCACGATAGCATTTAGTCAGATGTCGTGACTGTTACATAGAATCAACAAATGTCTTCAAATATTTTAACGCTTCATGCATGGCCCTCCGCTCGCTTCGCTCGCTACGGGGTCTCAACAAACAGAAACTAACCAAGTGCTAACCAAAACTAACCCAAAATAAAAAAAATAAATAAAAATTTTGGGTTAGTTTTGGTTAGCACCTGGTTAGTTTCTATTTGTTGAGCCCCCGTATAGGGGGCTCAACAAATAGAAACTAACGAAGCGAGCGGAGGGCCATGGATGAAGTGTTTAAATAATTGAAGACTTATTTGTTGATCATATGTAACAGTCACGACATCCGACTAAATGCTATCGTGCACGTCACATATGAAGAAACGTTCGGCATAGTCGAATGGACATCTTGCTTGTTACATCCGAATATGCGTCCTGGGAGTGAGTTCCACAGTGATGCAGTGCGCCAGACAAAGGAGTTCTTGTAAAGCGACGTTCTAGGTGTTATCAGTTGTACGACGAACCGGTGCGCTCTTGCCGTCTATCGTGACTGTCTGACAGGCGTTGTCAAGGGCGGGATAAGGCGGGCCAAATCCTGGGAACATCTGCCGTAAAAGTATCTGTAAAACAGGGATTTCTCGGTCACATGTTTGCTGTGTTTCAGACTATCCAGATTCCGGGTCAACTCCGGGTCACCGACGAGACGCACAACTCTCTTCTGAACGGAATCCAGTAGCTTTAGGGTGTGCTCTGGCGTGGCACCCCAGATGTGTGAGCAATATTCTAAGCACAGCCTTATTTGCGCTTTGTAAAGCAAGAGCAACTGCTGCGGTGTATACATTTTTTGTTGCGAAATAGCGTACCAAGCTTCTGGGAGGCTGATTTTGCGACGCGACGTTAGCAACGTGGTCATGTCAGGACATATTGCTGTTGACCGAGACCTCCAGTAGTCCGATTGAATGAAGAAGAAGGGATGGTCGATCCTGCCATAATGATATCATTGCCCGCCGTATGGTAAACGTGGCTGCTTGGATGATGATTCAATGTGCATTTGCATCCATTCATCAGAATAAAAGAGACACTCATTCGATTACACTATTCCTTTGTATGTATATTTCACTTCACACATGGCCCTCCGCTCGCTCCGGGGGCGTTACCAAACAAACCTAACCCAAACTAACCCAAGACATTCCCAAATGAGGAAAAACAAACTAAAAAATATTTGCATTTTCGACTGACAAATTTCAATTTTTAATTTGGGTTAGTTTTGTTTGGTTGCGCCCCCGAAGCGAGCGGAGGGTCATGCGTGAAGTGGAATATTAAATATACTTAAATAGTAAACAACACTGTTATTCCCCATAAGAAAATGTGCAACTTTTGGAAACACTGTGCCAGGCCCCCGATGTCGGTTACTAAAATTTCATTATTTTCACGTTACACCTGAGAAAGTCGAAGTGGAAGTTTGCCCTTCTAGGGCAATTTAGGCTCAAAACGCGGATATTTTTTCGGCTGAAATGTGGCGAATCCTCCGATTTTTTTGGCTTAAGCTACTCTATAGGACACCCCTTTTCTAGCGAAAAAAAAGGAAATTTGCAAAATCGACACAACCTATATATCAGACCCTTAATTTGATGATATCTTTGAAGATTTTTAACCTTTCTTATATTTTTCTTGCATTTGGTGATTATTATACGCGGTTAACTAGGAATTTTTATATAGTTCGGATAACTCTCTTAACTGAACTCTCTAAATTAAAATTTTTATTACAAAACAATTCCGAACGTTCTATAAAGAGCGTTTTAGAACATACTTGCTTCAATATTGCCTAACTTTTAATACAAAAGAATGCTAGAGAATTTATATGAATTAGCTACGATAAACCGTTTTTTTTCCAAATTAAGCGACGTCATCAATGACGTAAATACAAAACCTTCGGGAAACGAACTCTACTTATTACTACAACATATTTATGTAATACATACAACAAATAATATCATAGAATACTATCCTTTTTATAAAAATGAGATATTATTATATGACATATTTTGTACCAGAAGACTGTAATATAAAAAAAACTGTAATTAATTTTAACGTCTTAAACTAATCAATATTATCAATAATAATATGGTAAGAATAACCTCGTGCGCCTATGGGAAGGCAATATTTTTTACGTCCTAGTCCTCTACCCCCTTCAGTCGTTGTTAAGGTTCACTCGCTTGGCGCACTATATGACCAATTTTCATACAAGGATTCGTAGTTTTATGCTAATAATGTTAAGCAAGCACAGAAAGTATGCATCCAGTTAGTTTTATTATCGCTTTTTTATGTCCATATAAGTTAATGTTGAAAATACAAATGAACCCCTTTCAATCTATATTTTTTTATGTATTTTTAAAACTGGCAATTAAACACTATTCTTTTTCAAAACAGCAAAACTATGCCTTTATTAAATTGTATTTTATAATACCAATCTAGTTTGTTTACAAAAATTGCTCCATTCTGCAGTATTCTGCTGTAAAATTATCAAAATCTGTCTTAAACATAGGCCGACGATATAATGTTTTCCAGTCCACCCGACCATGAGCGGCTGGATCGCAATATGCTGAAACGTAGAGCAGTAAACCTAACTATAGGTAACAAAACTGTCACAGAACTCGTGACGAGAGGATGTCCCCAAGGAGGGGTACTCTCCCCGTTGCTCTGGAATGTGTTCGTAAACAACCTCATAGAAAACCTGAACAAAGCAGGACTCTTTGTGATCGGATGCGCTAATGACATAACAATCATTGTTGTGGGCAAATTCGAAGGGGTTCTGTCAGAGTTAATGAACAGAGCTTTTAAAATAGTAGAGAGATGGTGCAACGAAAACTCACTTTCGATCAATCCCAACAAAACAGAACTTTGCTATTTACAAGAAGGAGGAAATTGAAATTCAATTCACCCTCTTTGTTCGGGGCACAACTCAAGCTATCAAAAGTTTTTTTTCCTGTTCGTGGCCACCAAACTAGTGCGCCATATGCAAACATAGGCCTGATGACAGCTGTGTATATCCAGTATGTGATTCTAGGTGACAGTCCCCATGTCGACCCTATCGCTCTCCTACGCTGGTAAAAGGCTCGGACAGCTTTCTCACACTTAAGATCTTGGTGGCGCTGCCAGTTAAGCTCCTTGTCTAGGACGACTCCTAGATGTAAAATATCTAGGAATCGTCCTAGACAAGAAGCTTAACTGGCAGCGCCACCTAGATCTTAATATGAGAAAGCTGTCCGAGTCTTTTGCTAATGTTGGAGAGCGATAGGGTCGACATGGGCATTGTCACCTAAAATAAAATAATGGATATACTCAGCTGTCATTAGGCCTATGTTTGCATATGGTGCACTAGTTTGGTGGCCACGATCAGGAAAAATATCAGCTCAAGCCAAAATGTCCCGCCTCCAGAATTAATATGCACCGCTATCACTGGAGCCATGGAAACCACTCCCACCAAGGCAAGGGAAGTATTTTTAAACCTGTCTCTGTTAGATATTTTCATGAGAAATGAAGCACAGGTAACCGCAGTACGGTTGAACTCCACGGGTACGTGGCTGGGGACCTCGACACGCAACAGCTCTAAATGAAGCATACCACATACAACCAGCTATGAGAGTTGGCACAGATCTTGTGGTCAGAAATTATATTTTCGACTAGCGGTTCAAAATCGAACTAGACTCAATAAATGATCTGTCACAAACTTATGACATCCACATCTACACGGACGGATCAAAAACAACCTCAAGAGCTGATGCAGGTGATTATGTACCCGAGACATACAAATGCAGATACCACTAGGTAATCTCAGCACCATATTCCAAGCTGAACTGTGTGGCTTAACGATGGGTGCTGGATAAGTGATAAAGAAGCAAATCACAAACAAAGATATACTGTTCGTCACGGACAGCAAGACAGTTGTACAAACAATTAGCAAAATGAAGACCAGAAGCTTGATGGTTAAGGAGTGCATAATATCACTAAACCAAATATCTGCAGAAAACAGAGTAACCATCGCCTGGAAAAATGGCACAACGGAGTAGTTGGTAATGAAAGAGCAGACATTCTTGTCAAGAAAGCGTCTCGTAAAAAACCAATTGGTCCAGAACCAATACTACCACTAACCATGGACACTGTTCGCGAACAAATTACAAAAACAGCAATTCGAGAATGGAGCACCAGGTGGAAAACGGCAGAAGGACTTCGCCACTCCAAAGCAACACTAACAGGTCCTGGTAAATGCAAAACTAGATATTTTCTAAAACTCAAGGAAAAACATGAAAATAATGACAGAAATACTTACCGGTCACTGCAGACTAAATGACCATCTGCACACGATAGGTGTCGTTGACGACTCCTTATGCAGAGAATGCTTAGAGGACGACGAGACGGCAGAACATATTTTCTGTGACTGCCCCGCTCTCGCCAGACAAAGACATACTCACTTGAAGATACAATAGCCAACGATGGCCGACATAAAGGTATGCGATCCAAGCCGCATACTAAGCTACATAATCACCGTAGGACTGCTGGATTTGTAAAACCTTTCTGGGGGCACAATGTTCAAGTGGTCTAAGTGCACGAGTGGCTGGCATATTTAGGCCTCACCACCTCCTTCCTGATCCGTATCCGTATGATGTTTTCCAAAGTTGTGGAAATTAATCATTTGCCATGAATTTATTTAACAGAAACTGCAAGGGCTTGACAATGAGGACGCACAACCCTTGAGAAGCGATGGAAACATTGTCTGAAGCTAGCCCCTTTAATGCACCGGGCAAACACAATCCTTGAAAAATGTTTGAAATTTTAATGAAAATATTTATATGTGAGACAAAAACTGCAACCAAATGTAATAAACCGACTATTAGAATATTCATTAATTGGTTTTCTTGCAAAAGATTTAGCAAATGCACTAGCAATATTTTTACCATTTTCAAAGTTAAGAATTTTCATATTCCATATGTTGCTTTAAACTATTCAAAGTGGTCGTTATGTATGGTGCATAATCAAACGCGCTGATGGTTTAGAACCCCTTCATTGGTGGTAACGCTTAGGTAATGAATTATTAAGTTTAAATTATCAACATCAACTTAACTATGTTGGGGTTTGGAACCTTCGGCAAAATGCACTAAAAGAGAGTTTTATCCACAATACTCTAGTCTAGACTCTTCTAGACTGACGTAGATCGATCCATAATCTGAGCTATACAACCGGCACCCAAACCAAAGCGTGGCGTCACGGATAACTAGTCGCGACAATATAATTATTCAGTTGACCTTATTCGTAGTTTTAGTTTACCCACAGCACCAGATCTAATTTAGATAGACGCTGTGAAAACAGCTCTAAGTGAACAAATTTCTGTAGTTAGTAATTGTGCAACAAAAACCGATTATTTAGGTGGACTTTAAGAGTTAATTAAGGTTGTGAATCAAATGAATATTGTAAGTTCAAGTCGAAGATTTAGTATACATTTCTTGGTGTCCATTGTTGTTTTGGCTCTATGAAAGAGCCGCCACTGGGCCACTGCATATTTCCAAACTACAATGCAACTAGTTTGGAGGCGAATCGATACAGCACCTTTTGTCTCAAAACATCCATATAAATTTGAGTTTACTCTATAAAGCGATAGCAAGGTTTTTTCAGTTGATCATCCTCCAATATTGAGAATACAAAAAGCTTAAAACTATTATGTGAACACTTCACTACATTCTATTCGCGACATTTTTCCTCGGGCACTTTTATCTCTCGAAAACTCACTTTACCATCTCTTTCTCCGTATTCCAGGTTTTTGTTTGCTTTTATTTACACTTGATTCTCTCGTCACGTCTTGTGCACTGCTCATATGCCCTTGTTGACTTCCCAAGGGACCGGAAAAAGTTATTATTTTTCAGGGGGAGGACCTATTCGTTTCCCACCCCGAGGCAAAACAAAGAATTTATCATCTTTTTCTATATACTATATTAACCGTATATTTCATTAATTTTTTGGAGTTGAAGAAGTCGAGACATAATGCCTTTTACGCATCGGCGATAAGCTCTGAAATGTTCATGAATGTTATACTCGATGTTTTAATCAATCATATAGTAATTTTGCTTCACGATGACGATATAACAAACACATTTTTCAAAAAAAAAATGAAATTTTATTGAAAATATTTATATCTGATGGAAAACATTAAAACAAAAAGTATTAAATGGACTATTCATTAACTGTTTTTCAAAAACACTATAACCACGTTACTTTGCCTCGGCAGCTGCAGAAAATTACTTAGACCTGGGCGTGGGATTTTTAGCTTAAACAGTTGCTACGAGCTATCAAATAATCAAACTTAAGCGCCAGTCTGAACTAGAGTCGGACAGAAAAAGAAAGCTAAAGCTTAGATATACCTAGAGCAAATAAGAAAAAAAATTTGAAATTTGAAAATAAGAGTGCTGAACCTGCCAAAAAGAAGTTTTCACTTGAAAAAGATAAAATAAACGATTGGTTTAGCTCCTGCAATTTTGTTGATAATGTCGATCTATGTTATAAAGCCGTCTCTATAATTCAAGGTGTCTTGAAATAAAATTTCAAAAGTTTTTTAGAAGAGTAAGTATCGCATTTTTTAAACGCTTCTATGCGACAGAGGTAGTTTAAAATGATTTCCTAAAATTAAACTCTTGATGTTTTTGTTATTTAGAATAATACTTATAATGAGGTGTCTGAAAGAATGAGCACGGGTAGACAAATCATTTAAAAAACTCAATAATGCTGAAAATAAAATCAAAGACACGTTCGGCTGTACAGTGTACATTAATCAAAAGACCCTCGCAACTGATCCAGGCTTTTTTCATGAAATTAGTAAACATAAAACAGAATATTTTAACTAATTTCATAGGTAAGACATGCCAAATCGCCGTGGTGATTATAATAATATGTATTTACGTTGTAATATGAATCTTTTGAAATAAGGCATATTTGTTTAAAAACGATGTTAGTCATAGGAGACCTGACTGATTTTTTAGGATTTACGATTCAGCAGAAGTCATCTGAAGAAACAAGTAAAAAGGAAAACCATGGTTTGGAGAAAGACTGCTCAAGAGCGGTCAATGCTAAAAATAATGCCTACTGCAAATGGCGCCGAGATCCTACAGCCGAAAATCAAAATATATTCATCACGACATAGAAATCAGTGTAAGCGGACCATTGACGAGAGCAAGGGGGAATATAACAAGCAGATCAAGAACAAGCTTCTCAACTGTCCTAATGGATCAAGATCCTTTTGGTCAGTCGTCAAAGCTGTCAATTAGGGTTTCTCAAAGTCGTCAATCCCACCACTGACCAAAGATAAAGGCTCAATAGCGGAAACGGCCAAAGAGAAAGCGGACGTTATTGCCGAAATGTTTGCATCAACTTCTACATTAGATCCTCAAGGAAAGACTCCCCCAACTATCACGAGAGTTAATTACTCAATGCAAGCCCAAGTAACAAAAGGAGCTTTAATATGGTTTTCAAGACGTTGTTACAGCCAAATAAATATAACTCACTTAAAACCTTCTGCTCTAGTCAACCTCTTGAAGGTAATATAAAGGCCCTCTTACAGCAAAACGGTCCACTCCTATGAGGGTTTTAAGACCAAATCTTAAAGCTTGTTTAAAACCAACTTGCATTGAAATCGATTCTCTTATCATTGCCTTCAAGGCAATCATAAAACTTTTAGCAAGTGTCATTTAAA
>MU181945.1:188844-211485 GCA_016904865.1 Pissodes strobi
TTAAATAATTAGATTATTACTGACTAATTCTTAACAAGGTTTAATTATTATAAACAAACTTGTAATCTTATATTACTGTTAATATCCTCTTATTTTTTAAGGTAGGAACAGCGAAATTTTGATGAATTTATTGAATAATATTACCTCCCTAAAATATTTCCAATATGGAGGCTTGTGTGTTTGTAAATGGCTTCTTATCATTTAAAACCTCAAGGTTGCTCGGCCTGCTTATAAAACTACTTGGCATTATCACGGTGTCGCATAAGTCTTCTAGCGCTGTGATCAAGTTTTCCGCGCCCAATTAGATCATCATAACCTGAAATTTTGTCCAGTTTTATGTCGATCTGCATTTTCATTCATTATCTTTACAGATTGCAACTTTACTTTTTTTTTAAATTACCACTTCTTTTAACTTGTAAGTATTTATGTGAAATATTTGCCATTTGTAAGGAAATTATATTGAACACCACTACTGAATCACTACAGATAGTCCGAATGACAAGATGGCCGTTCTAAAAAAGCTCTAGGCGGTGGGGGGTAAAAGTAATGGTTTAAGAAAGCAATAGAAAAGTTCAATAGGATTTTTTATAGATTATATGGCCTTAATGAAGCAATATATGTTCCCAGTAATCCTAATACAGTCTTTTAAGTAGCCAATCTAAGACTTGAGCTTTATTGCTATCTTATATAAAACTCCAAGTTTTATGAAGTGCTTAAAGAATATGTTTTAAATCCAACATAAAGCTATAGTCTTAAGATAAATTATTTTAAAACTAAACAGACTTTAAACCCTCCAGAAGATCAACAAGTTTTAAGATTGATAGCACAAAAGCCTCGTTAAAGCTAACACAAGTGTAACCGGTCTCAATTCCATGGACACTTAATATTATTGCTGCCAAGGCTGCTTTAAAACTTATTTTAAAGAATAAATGGACTTTAAGATCTGTTAGCATGTTTGAAGGACAGAAGGAGTTCATAAAACCACAGTACTTCTACCGACCATTTTAAAACTATTTTAAAGCTGATATAAATCTAACTAGCATTTAAATTGTTACTTGGGAGGTCTGGCATTTCGCCAACGTGAAGTGAAACGAATACTCAAAAGCCTAGACACTACCAAGCTGTGGCCTTGTTAGACCAGGTGGCATTCATGCAATAGTACTTAAAAATGTGCTACTGAACTAACAGCTCCACTATGCAGGTTTTTCTCCCTATCATACAGAACTGCATGATTTCCTTCTAGCTGGAAACGCGTTCAGGTGCAACCAATCCCGAAGAAAAGTAAAAAAAAAAACGATTCCAAACAACAAACCGTCCAATTGCCTTAGTTCCCATTATGTCCAAAGTCATGGAGAAACTCATCAATGAACAACTCTTTAAATATCTCGAATCGGCAGGCATCATAAGCGATCAGTATGGCTTCCGCAAGCACATATCAACGGGATATCTCATGATTTAGGTGACCTATCTGTGGACCAAAGCCATCGAGAGTTACGGTGAATCTCGTGCAGTGACTCTCGACATATCCAGGGTGTGGCATGGCATGGCGGATTGTTAAGCAAATTGACAGCATACGAACTACCACCGGCACTGCTTCTATGGCTTTCCAATTTCTTAAGGGATCGAAGCATCCGAGATGGTATTGATGGACATCTCTATATTAACGATCACTTAGATAGGAAACAATTCTATTTACAGATTTGCACACGACAGCAGCTCCTCAAAGGTGTATTATCTCCCACACTGTTCCTGCTCTACACTGTGGGCAAAATTAAATTTGAACCTTCTTTAATGTTTAATAACTTTTTTATTTTCAAAGGATTTTTTATCGTTTTTGGATATGTTATGGCCTAAGGTATTGGGATTAAAAAAGAACTTTGCAAAGAGGGCCTACTTCAGTGGCGTACAGAAAAGTAGGTATTTTTCAAAACCAATGTATTTCAGGTCGTTGCAAAAATCGGCCAAATGAAGTAAAGATGTAAAGATGAGCAAAAAAGATTAGAAAGGGTTCGGAATATGGACCATTAAAAAACCAGGTCAATACAAACAAAATTAAAATTTACACTTTAATTTTGGGAAAACCATGTCTTGTGGGCCAAGTTAAATTTGATTCTTTTTTAATGCTTAATGACTTTTTTTCAAAGGATTTTTTATCATTTTTGGATATGTTATGGCCTAAGACATTAGATTCAAAAATAACTATGTAAAGCGGGTCTACTTCAGTGGCGTACATTAAAATTTAAAATTATTATCTTTTGAATTTTAAAAATTTTAATTAAATTCAAAATTTCTGTACGGCACTGAAATAGACCCGCTTTGCAAAGTTCTTTTTGATTCTAATATCTTCCGCCATAACATTTTGAAATATGATAAAAATTCCTTTGAAAATATAAAGTCATTAAGCATTAAAAAAGGAACCAATTTAATTTGGCCCACAAGACATGGTTTTCCCAAAATTAAAGTATAAATTTTAATTGTGTTTGTATTGACCTGGTTTTTTAAAGGCCAATATTCCAAACCGTTTGCAAAGTTTCTTTTTAATCCCAATGCCTTAGACCATAATATATCCAAAAATTATGAAAAATCCTTTGAAAATAAAAAAGTTATTAAGCATTAAAGAAGGTTTCAATTTAATTTGGCCCCCAAGACATGGTTTTCTCAAAATTAAAGTATAAATTTTAATTTTATTTGTCTTGACCTGGTTTTTTAATGGTCAATATTCCGAACCGTTTCAGATCTTTTTTGCCCATTTTTACACCTTTATTTCTTTCCGCCGATTTTTGCAACGACCTGAAATACATTGGTTTTGAAAAATACCCCCTTTTCAGTACGCCACTGAAGCAGACCCTCTTTACAATTTTTTTTAATCACAATGTCTTAGGCCATAACATATTCAAAAATGATAAAAAATCCTTTGAAAATAAAAAAGTTACTAAGCATTAAAGAAGGTTGCAATTTAATTTTGCCCACAGTGTATATCAACCATCTCTTAGACAGGACAAACAATTCAATTTACAGCTTTGCAGACGACAGCACTCTTATATCCTCATTTATGTCGCTGACTCCACTGACCTCTGTGAGGATATGAACACCATCGTGGAATGGGGTGAAGAAAACAATGTCCGGTTTAACGCAGGAAAGACTCAAGCAGCTTTATTCTCAAAAAACAGCAACAAACACCGCAGGACTTGACATCAATGACAGAACAAACACTGACTCTGGCCTCATTCATAAGCTTCCTGGGCATCAACGCAGAAAACAACATGTCTTGGCGTAATCACTTCACCAAAATCGTCAAGGCAGCAGCACAAAAGCTAGGAGCACGCTATAGAGCAAAAAAGCTGCATACACCTCATCAGATCTTAGTGCTCTATACGACCATCTCTGGAATACTGTTTATATGTGTGGATCTCGGCACCCAAGCACTTGCACAGATCAGTCCGTCTTGTGGATGACCCGGAATTGACTAAATACCTTGATAGCCTTGAACATCGAAGAAAAATGGCGGACCTATCTCTTTACTATCGATAGTACTACGGAAGGTATTCGAACGAGCTGACACTTATGATTCCGCCCAGAGTTGTGCCAAACAGAAACTCCCGTCAGACACAAGCTGCTCATGCGATATAAAAAAAGGGTTCTCAAGTTTTCCTTAGTATAACTCCTCCCTCATTAAGAAAGGACATATGGGGTTGGTATATCCTAAGGGACAATTTATACAAAAATAATTTTATATCGTTTGCGTAACTATAAAACGGAATCTTGTTTATTAATAATAATTTTAAATGGTTAAGTAAATGGTATCTCCTTTAAAGCTACATATTGACGTTTTACATATTGTTTATTTATTCTGGTTTTATCAGCGATCTTATACCTAGGGTCGCTTTTATTTTTAATTTTAAGAGACTTTATTAAAATTGGGTCATCTAAGTTAGGTTTATCCTCTCTATTTTTATTATGTTTAAACAATATCTTTTTTCGTTTTTCCGTTTGATCAATGAAAAGATTTTCATTTAATGTTTTAAATGATTCACTCAAGTCATTAATATATTCTGTGATTATTTCCGGATTTGATTTTTCAATTATTGGAATAGAGTAATTTATGTCTCCTTTATTTATCTGAAAAGGTATATGATTAGTTAAAGAGTGTATACTGTGGTTATAATTAAGTATTACGATGCTCATAAGTTGTCGAATTGTTTTGCTTGGGTTACATAATTTTAAGGCTGTTATACCTTCTCTTAAGGTAGAATGAAGTCTTTCAATAGGGCTATTAGAGTTTGGAGAATGCGGAGTAGTATAGTGAAATTCTATTCTATGAAGAGTACATAGTTCCTGCATATTAACGTTTTTGAATTCGGTACCATTATCCGAAGTTATTTTCTGGGGAATCCCATGGTTACTAAAAAAATGTACTAGTTGGGTAATTGTTTCGATAGAGTTAGCGCTTGATATGGGAAGTGCTTGTGCAAATTTTGAAAAGCTTTCAATTATAGTCAAGAATTTTTATCTATCAATGGTAAAGGTATCAATATAAATATGTTCAAAAGGTTTTGATCATATGGGTGTGGGTTTGAATATTATTTTATATGGTTTTCTTTCATATTTATTGAGGTTACAAATTTCGCAAGCCTTAACGCAGTTTTGTACGTCTTTCTCAATATTAGGCCAATAGAATTTTTTCTTAATATACGCTACGTTTTCAGTAATTCCTCGATGCGATGTTTTTGTTTCATGATATAGTTATATTTTTTCTTTACGGATATCGGGCACTACTATGTCCTCTATTAAACTGTTAGAAATTAGTAATGTATATCCCTTGTTATCAAAATTATCTTTTAATATGTTAATAATTATTGGTTCTAGGGAATGGTTCTTAAAATAGAGACAGTAAGTAGTGGGCGGCATATATTCTTTGAAAAATTTTACGACACCCTGTGGATTTGGATTATTTGGAATAAAAAATTGAATTCTCGTTTTATCATCAAATATTTGCGTTATAGTTTTATGATATTCGTTGCTAGATGAGTAACGAAATATAATTTGTTTAGCGAATAAATTCAAATGTTTTTTCGTATATTGCGGTCCTAAAATTGGATTTTCCTGCGAAGTATGAATGGTTTGATTATCTGTTTCAGCTATTGTAGCTTGATTAGAGTATCGAGCAGGTTTTATTATATGTTGAGAAATTATATTTATTTTCGGTAATTTCTGTTTATCTGGTTCGACCGTATTAGGTACTGAAAGAGGATTGTTTTCTGAATTAGGATTACATTCCGTAATTTGTATATTCTGCTTGATGATTTCTGATGAAATTTCGGAAAAAGTAGGTTTCCTTTGATTTCCTAAATATTCGTCCACTCGATCTTTCCCTAAATAATTTCCAAATTCTTTTATCCAAGACATGTCGGGTCTGGTACTGGTGGTTTGATGAGTTTGATCAATGGCGTTTATATTTATATAGTTATTTTTTATTGGAATCCTAGACAGAGCATCTGCATTTGCATTCCGTATATATACTAATAAAATAGATTCATTTGAAAAATTATGAACTTCCAGTGGTATGGTTCTGTTTTTCACTTTAGAAATAGTTTGTGGAATAAAATAGTTCGTTTCCGTAATTTCAGGTTTAATGATTTCAGTATTCTTATTTAATCTAGTGTTATCGTGACATAATTGAATACAATTTGCTGGAACTTCTAGTGATTGCGTGGAAAAATCGTGCCTAAATTGTAAAGGAATTTTTCCTTGTTGATTATATAAGATTTTGTTTCGAAAATCGATATTTAATTTATTATCTCGAATAGATTTTATTCCTATTATTCCATCGAATTAATCATCAAGTTAAACATTAAAAGTTCGATATTATTTAAAACGTTAAATTCCTTTAGAATAGGGATTTTTATTTTTCCGTGTGTTTTTTGTGTACCCCTACATGTAGTTACTTTGTTTTGTGAATTTATTATGAGATTCGGAAAATAAGTTTCGGCAATATAA
This sequence comes from Pissodes strobi, assembly GCA_016904865.1. NCBI lineage: Eukaryota > Metazoa > Arthropoda > Insecta > Coleoptera > Curculionidae > Pissodes > Pissodes strobi. The sequence goes on from MU181945.1 coordinate 194,842, forward strand.
GGTCTTATTAGTGAACCATAACTACCTGTATCTACTAATAGGTTGCAAGGGGGGGTCATTTATCGTTATAAAAGACAATTGATCTATCTGCTGGTCTTTGGTTCTTGTGGATATGACAAAATGTTCATATTCTGAATCAATGTCGATTTCATATACGTCGTCTATTCTAGAAATTCATTTTGATCGGGGATTTCTTCTTCGCATTGTTCTTGGCTAAACTCCACTAAATTAGTAGAATAAATATTATTTATTTCGTCGATAGTGTATCTAGGAGGGTCCGCATGAGGGTTGAACCCTAAGAAATTAGGGTTGTAACCTGAATGATTAGGGCTCTGGAATCTTTGTTGTGATTGATGTTTCGGAATTATTGACACACCGGGCATGGGTGTCGGTTTATCAAGAGGCAAATTGGGTTTAGATACAAAGGCTTTCTGCGGGTTTTTTTTCCAAAAACTGCGGAAGATCTAGGAAATCTTGGCATTTGTTGCCAATTTGGTATTTGTTGAATGTTAATGGGCTGAGAAGGAAATATTGGTTTTGGTGAGGTTTGAAAACTCGTAATAGGTATATTTTTAAAAGATCGAAAATTATTTTGTGAAATGGGTTTTGGGTCCAAAGGTTTGTTTAGGGCTTGTTTAGTCATTTCGTTCTTGTAATGTAAATGGTTTTCGTCAGCTTGGTAATTTAATACAAAAGGTGTTGCATTATCTAAAGTATCAGGTCTGTGTATACCATTAAAATAGTTCTAAGTTCAGTTGGCGAATTAGCTTTTAAATCCTGTATAGCAGTATGTTCATGTGTTGTAATTAAAATTTGTGAAACAGCGGCATAATTTGCATCTAAACTTATTTTCAAAGATATTTTTTGAACGATTGCTTTTAATTTTTCTAAATAGTCATAAATATTTTCTTTAGGTTGCCTATTCATTTGTATAAGTTCTTGAGTTAAGTTTTCTATAGAATGTTGATCACCAAATTTTAATCTAAGAGCTAATTAATTTTATCCCATGTATCTAAATTTGGACGCGTAACTAAAAATAATCCTGCATCGTTTATGATTTTAGAATTAATTGTAGAAAATACAAATTTTTTTCTGAGCTTCATCACCGGTATAATAAATTTGATAAAAAGAATCGCAATTCTTGATAAAATATTCTAATTGATTCGATTCACCGCTAAAAGGTCTAATTAAGTTAGCTCGTGCTCTTAAATTTTTAGACATGTTGTTAACAATATTATTTACAGAATTTAAAAGAGAAACACTCTCAGCAGTTTCTTTTAGTTGCTGCACTGGGATAGGCTTATGAATTTCAGACTTTTTCAGCGCTATAACAACCCAAAGTGACCCCTAAAAAAGTACTGGTCATTTTCGGCTTCTCGCTCATTTCAATAGGGTGCAGAAAACCATCAAAAGGAACGTATCTACAAGGTTTCATTAAAATTAATTAATTATCAGTTATCGTATATCAGAACAAAATTTTGAAAAATTACACATGTGACGTAATAACTTGAATAATCGGAAATCTGATCGCTAAAAATAAATGACGATCTTCTGCCTCCAAGTGTTGCCTAAAAACGTGCCAAGTCCCAAATTTCCACCTGATCCAGCCGTTTTTGTGAGAAAAAAATGTGATTATCCTAAACAAAGCTGAGTGTCGCAAAAAATTCATAAATTAATTTTTCGTTTAGATCGGGTATAATTGAATGATTTAAATTTGTTGCCTAGTTTATTGGAAAGTCTTAGATTTAAAAGGAGTTTCGTGCAAAACTTAAAAGACGATTTCTTTGTGACAACAGGTGATCGAGTGTAGTAATCATGATAATGTGAGAGCTTTGAAATCCTACGGGATTTGCGATGAAACTCCAGGAAAGCTCGAAAAATAAATATACAATAAAATGGCAATTTGCTATAAATTCGATTTATTTAAAAACGATACTTAAGTAGGATACCCGACAGAATGTTCACCAATCATTATTTGGCAAAAATCATTATATAAATTTGTAGAAAAATTGATAAACATTAATATGAAATTGAATTAAATGTTATATGGGTTTATTAATGTATGTGTTTATTAATGAAACAAATTTATTATATTTAAATAGATTTGTGTACAATTTCCAAAATAATGCCTCTGCAACAGCAGTGATGGTAGAGTGCAGTATTTATAATTATGCAAGGGCTGGATTTGCGATAAATTTCCAGCAAAATTTGCAAAATAAATATCAAATGAATGATGATGCCGTTCATCATGTTTTAAATTTGGCAAAATTTACCCTAAATCATATCCTTAGAGTAGCCATAATCAAATAATTGATTTGCTCCTGAAAAACCTGTTAATTACATTCAATATTCATATTGTCATCATTAACACGTATAATACCACGACATAGCATTAGCCGATAATCTAAAGTTTAAAGCTGTAAAGCAGCTAACAGTAGTAAAACAGTTCAGAATTTGGTTATGAGCCAGGAAGAATCGATATAACACGAAATAAAACCACCCCGTTAAACATTAGGGGCGCTAAAATTGAATTGAACTTCTCGTGCTCGGTACATTATTTCGCATGGACTGGTTAAATTTGTTTTTTATTATAGTCGTAATGTGGATTATTGGCCGATGAAGTACACCACACCGGAGTATATGATTTTGAAAACAAGGTTTATTTTAGTGATTCGCATGACTTACTAATTGTTTGATTTAGTCGATCCACAGCGATAATATTAGCATAGTATAGATATGTAGAGGATTCATGTTTATCGGACAAATTGATGCCTATTACTCCACTTCAGTTGTAGGCTTGTTGCAGAATAACGCCGCTTCGGCTTTGGCCCCAGATTGTAAACAGCACAAGTGCTAGTTTAGTGACCCTAACGAAGCTGGAAACTTAAAAGAACTGGAAAACGTTTAATACATGCAATTAAAACTATAATAGGCTTGTGCACTTTGTCAAGTTTTGAATGACTTTGCCAAAATGACAAGAATAATATCATTACGTTTAATTACTGGTATGTTAGGTCAGTGTGATATTGAGGTATTATTAGGTAAATAATTGATTCGTTTTTGAAGTGTTATATATCTACAATTTGGTATTATGTGTTTGGAAAGAATTCGATGATTTTTGTTTAAAGATTTTTTGTCCGCGTTTTGATGACAGAAGTACCAGGCAAGAACGACGAGCTGCTATTAGAGAAAAATGGGATAGGTTTATTTCCGACTGTCAGAAGCACTACACTCCACACTCATACTGCACCATTGATGGACAGTTGATGAGGTTAGAGGAAGATGTTATTTTCCAATCTATTTGGCTTCAATGTCTGATAAATACGGGATAAAAATTGTGAGGACCTCGTATATGATGAATGTCATTCCTTATGTAGGGAAAGTGATAACAGAAGATTAAGAGCCAGTGCCTTCATATTACGTAAGAATGTTGTGAGAATCAATCCACGGGACAAATAGAAATATTACCATGGATAAGTGGTTCAGCTCCGTAGAGTTTTTTTAACAAAAACGCGAGGAACTAGTCGTTGGCATCTGAGGTTCTCCTGTGGTATGTTAGACCATAATGGAATAAATTCGTCTGTATTGTTTAAATTATCCAATAACTGTGACAAACTAATTAGAAAATAATTTCTTTATGAACTAGCATATCAATTGATTCCAACGTCGCGTCGATTGGAAATTCCAACTATGAAAATCCGTAACAGTCTGATTTTGCCACTATAAAAGATTATAAATTGTATTATATGCTGTATTTAGCAACAAAAGATTCTATATTGTGTGGTATAAATTATTGAGTATTAATCTCTTCGGTTAATTAATTATAAATTCATTTATAAGTTTAGTTGCAGCATTAATTCATGGTAATTAATTATGCATACAATTATTAATACATAATACGTATTAGCTTTTATAATTTGCAGTGAGTAACTATTCTGATAATTCTTTTTCTTGTTGTCCTCCAGCACTTTGTGACTGCATTATTTTAGAGTGGGTAATATTTTAGAGTGGGTTTATCAAACAACTAAAATAAGAATAATTGTGATATTAGTTTAACTTTGCTTAATTATATTACAATAAATAAGTTTACTAGCAATTCTGTATTTCTGTATACCTTTGATCCTCGTTAGATCGGTTAAATTTCTATATTACTTTCGGTTTGAATATTTTCGTTGTACGCTTGGGCTGATATGGCTTTAACTTGTTAAAGTCATTGATTTGGTTTGATATACCGCTGTAGTTTCCTTATTTACCTATTAAATCGAGAATAATTGTTAGTTATTATATTTTCTTTCTCTGCAATAGTAAAAAACCAGTACCTTTTACTTATTTTCTTCTAAGACTTGTTGATTTCTGCATCATAGTGCTCTAGGGATTTAGGGCGTATCCCTCATATATTTCCCCGTGATTTTCTCTTATTTTTCTTTAATTTTCTCTCAACCATCAAGTTTGTTTTCCTTTCTTATGTTTTAGTAGATTTTGGGATTATTTTGTGGTGCCACCTTCTTACCGACGGTTGCGGACTTTGATATTTGAGATTCCTACCCTATATTTATCTTTTCAAGTGGCAGTATATAAGTTTCGTAACATTCGATTGGTAGCCTGGAATATTAGTAATGGACTATGATCGCTTAATTGTTGCTGTCGATTCGAATTTTTAAAGGTTTATTATTTCGTTTAGGAATATTTCCTATTATTTATTGCAAAATTTTATTTTAGCTGATTAGTTGTTGCTTACAATGTTTAGTTCTCGTTTATTATCTTAGAAGTATTCCTCGTATCGCGATCGGCTATTTCTTCATTTCGTTTAGTTGCTCTTCGCGCTACGGTTTTTTCTTAACTGGCGTTTTTTTCTCTCTAAATTCCTTGGAAGTTGCAAATGCAAATTAATTGAAACCGATCATCTCGGCCTTCTAGAAATTCCTACTGGGAAGATAGGAAGTGTCCGCTGAAGTGTAGTGGGTGGCTCAACTTTTTAGTATTTCTTTTCATACTACCCTTCTGGGGATCTTGCGTTGAGTCCCTGATCTGTACTTCACATGACCGATTTATCGAGATATTAATACTACATGAGGTAAGATTCTTCTGACAATTTTCTCCTTGACTCTAAAAGTTATTTTCCATTATTTCTAGAGGCTTTCCGAGCTTACCTCATTAGACCGAGGCAGTTGATCCTCCAGACAACTTTCCAACTTAAGAGAGGTAAATATTGTTATAAGCTTTTTGATTAGTTTAATGATTTAATTTCTTTCATCTATTCATCTATGCTAATTTTTTTTGCATCTACCATCAGTTGCATTGTATTCCATAGGATATTTTATCTTTTTTCTCTTATTATATCTGTACTATTTTCTTAATATAACTTTAGTTCTGAGCATATAGGGAAGTTTATTATTTAGGGGTGGTTCACACCTATTAATTTTTATATTCAAGTTATTTGCACATTTTGTATTTCTTTTATTTGCTGATGGTTTTTGAAAATACATTGATATTTTTTGGGGTGATTTATTTTATTAAAAAATATATATGCAAGGGAGCTATAATTTCTTCATTGAAATAAGGGGTATAGTCTAATTAGTATTGGGTTATTACAGGGCCAGGGTTTCACTTCAGAGTTTCACCTTCAGGCTCACTATCACCATTGGGCCGAGAAGTCCCACTTTCGCCATTCTTGCTGAGCTTGCAGCCGGAATAAATGTCAAGGTTCGATAACCTTCGGATCTAACGGGGCATCGTTCTGATTATTTTATTATAAACATAGTCTTGTTGGCGGAGCTTTAAGATAGCTTTTGTTAATTCTTATATTTTCCGACCGATTGATATAATGATTGTGGCTTTAGTTATTGACTGGTAATATTATTATTACTGCATTTAGTATTGGTGCAATTACTACTTCAAGCATTTCGGTTTACATATCTGTATTAATCTTAAACCAAAGTGATCATTTCGGATAGAAGTGCTTAGAGTTTTTAAGTTTAAGGCAGTGCTTAGAGTTTTTAGGTGTAAGGCATACAGTACCGAGCTTAACAACAGAATTGGTCTCAGTCTAATCATCATATTATAGCACTGACTAAATTATTTAATAGTTTTATTTGACCATTTCTTTGTTTTTAAGTTTCATTGTAAGATTGTTGTTATTTGAAAAAAAAAACAAGAAGCCAATAGATTGGAGAGCTGTAGGTAGGACACAGCAAGCCTATAAGTACTGGCAGTAAAATTAGACCGCTGAAAATCGCAATTATTTTGTCGAAGCGAGAAACGAATGCAAACGTGTGATCGTCGAAAATAAGGACAAACACAATCAAAGGATCAGGAATAAACTTTTTCATAATACCTCTCTGAAAACTATCATTTTCGACGTTTCGGTAGAGCAAAGAAAGTAAGTCTTTTCGGTCCGGGCACGGGAAAAATTTTCCCGGTCCCTAATTTGGGAGCGGGAAATGTTTTCCCGCTCCCTGATTTTAAGTGCTAAATTTGCAGTTATTTAGTAACAGAATAAGCATAAAGTATAATAAATTGGGTTATAATTATACAGCGATGCAGTCTACAAAATTAATCTAGTACATTTTAGCGTCAATAGTCTAATTTTAAGTAAAATTATTTTATTTATTCTGACATTACTTGTCACAAATACTTCAAAATTAGCTGCCTATTCAATTACAACAAAGCATACACACATTTCCATAGCAACACTTGATGAATGTCAGATAAATACCAGTCTTGCTTGTCTTGCAAGTTTGACGTTTGCTTTCATTTGAATACAAAATGTATTATGACATGATTTTGGATACGTAAAATTAATAATTTTATGATTATGTCTTGATTTCAGAGAGGTATTATGAAAAATATCGTTCATTACACGTCCAGAAACAGCTTTTCCTGTGCTTGCACGACTTCCGGTGTTCGGCTACGCCTCACACCAGAAACTGTCGTGCGCGCACCGGAAAAGCCTAGTTGCCGGACTGGTAATGAAATATACTATTGCAATGTCCCAGTGGTTCCAGGATTTTTTGGTCGGTAGCAAACGCAGTAAGTTTACAAAAACGTCTCTCCCACCTTTGACGGACGAACGTGGCATCACGGCGACTACAGCCAAGGAAAAAGCAAACATGCTCGCTAAAATGTTTTCATCGCACTCTACCTTAGACGTCCCCCAACGCAAGACTCTCCCCACCCACCATATCGAACATCAACACTACCATGGCAGAAGTCAAGTTTCATCACTATGATATTCGCAAAATCCTTAAAGAACTAGATACGCAAAAGGCATCAGGACCGGACGGAATACCTGACATCGTGCTAAAGAACTGCGCCAACGAAACTAACACCCGTTTTTTCCAGGCTTTTTTCTCATTCTTACGGAAAAGGGATTTACCCATCCTCTTGGAAAGTCGCTCGAGTGCAACCTGTTCCAAAAAAAGGCAAGAAAACCACGCCCTCAAACTATCGCCCAATTGCCTTGCTTCCAATAATCTCCAGAGTCATGGAACGTGTAGTCAACCAGCAACTACTCAAGTACCTCGAGAACAACAGAATAATCAGCGATAATCAATACGGGTTTCGCAAAGAGAGATCGACAGTAGATATATTGGCCTATGTCACTCATATATGGAGTAGGGCAATTGAAAACTACGGAGCGTCTCGAGCGATTGCGTTGAATATTTCAAAGGCATTCGACAGAGTTTGGCATGACGGACTGCTCAACAAACTGCCGTCCTTCGGACTGCCAGCCTCTCTCTGCAGCTGGCTGGCCAGTTTCCTTAAGAACCGATCCCTACACGTTGCAGTCGATGGACACATCTCGGACACATTCACCATCAACGCGGGCGTGCCTCAGGGCGCAATACTTTCACCAACTCTGTTCCTCATCTTTATAAATGACCTGCTGATCGAAACAAATAATCCTGTTTACAGTTTTGCAGATGACAGTACTCTTGTCTCACCACCGCAGACAGGAGCAGATTACAGCTATTAATCAAGACATGGAGAAAGTTCAAACTTGGGGCGACCGAAATTTGGTCCAATTCAATGCAGCAAAGACCCAAGCAGCAACGTTTACCAAGATGGCCAATACAGCGGGCCCTGACATCATTATGGCAGGATCGACCATTCCTTCATCCTCGTCAATCGGACTGCTGGGTGTCTCGGTCAACAGCAATATGTCATGGCATGAGCATGTTGCTAACATCGCAAAATCAGCCTCCCAGAAGCTTGGTGCGCTATTTCGCAACAAAAAAAACTCTATACACCGCAGCAGCTGCTCTTGCTGTATAAAACACAAATAAGACCGTGCTTAGAATATTGCTCACATATCTGGGGTGCCGCACCAAAGCACACCCTAAAGCTGCTGGATTCTATTCAGAAGAGAGCTGTGCGTCTCGTCGGCGACCCGGAGTTGACCCGGAATCTGGATAGTCTGGAACACCGCAGACAGGTGGCCGAGATGTCTCTGTTTTACAGATACTTTCACGGCAGATGTTCCCAGGATTTGGCCATGATGCGGGCAACTAACCCGCTCCTGGCAACTCCTGTCAGACAGTCACGACAGACGGCAATAGCGCACCAGTTCGTCGTACAACTGGAAACACCTAGAACATCGCTTTACAAGAACTCCTTTGTCTGGCGCACTGCATCACTGTGGAACTCACTTCCAGGACATCTGTTTCCCACTAATTACAACCTGCAGCTATTCAAGAACCGTGTCAATCAGCATCTGCGCACGCGCGCCGCTAGACCGCCGTGGGATCTCCCTTTAGTTCGTGTGCCACTGCCATAAAAAAAATAAAATAAATAGATGGGACCGTAAACTAGGGTTGTGTTTTCTTCCTTAGTAGAACGTGCCTAACGACCCCACATAACACCAGCGGAGCTTTTCCAGTTCAGCTAGCAAAACTGGTGGCGCTCACGAACTCCACACCACGAGCCGAGATATTGCGTACATGACTTTCCGGTGTTAGGTTAGCTTTAATTAACATCCCTTTTAAAATATAAGAAAATCGTGTTGCAAATCATATATAAAAGATATTTTACAAATTGGTTCTGATCATATACCACAACAAAGAGTTCTACAAAGACGAGTAAGGTGATCATTTTGTTCTCGGGATAAACACAGGAAAACGAAAATATTTTGTAATTCGTGTAACCTGGCTATCTGCGATGAACACCGCATTATTGTTTATTTACTCCAACTAAATCTTGTTTTTGGCAATATTCTGAATTCTGCTAGATTACGCCTTAGTTCTATAGTTTAATTTTATTATTACCTATAAGCAACCCTAATTTTTGCCAATATTTGTTTTCTAAAGTAGAAAAAATAGAAGTATATAGATTGTTTAATTTCTTTCTCATATTTTTAATAAATACTTCAAAATCAGTTATGTTGATTTGTTTTGATTGTAAGTGGTTTTTCTAATTTAAGTAGACACTTAGCATAATCATAGTTTACAGTCTCAAACATATATTTTTTCAATTTCAGATAACTTAGTTGCAATCTATTGTGGGGTCCAATGTTCAGTTTATGTTACAAAAAATAACGGTGCACTTGAAAGGTTAAAATTAACAGAAGCTGAAGCAACGAATTCATCTTTATTTACTAATATTAGAGCACTTTCTTTAAGCTTACTTTTTTTAGATGATGGCTCCTTTGCCAAAATACTTGAAGCTTTACATTGTATTCTGTGATTGTTAACAAATGCATGTTGACAAAAAATATGTGATTTGTGGAATTGTGTATTTTTAATATAAGTTTGGTGTTCTTTTATACGTGTTGATAATGGTCTACAGGTTTCACCTATATAAAATTTATTGCATTCACATGGTATCTTATAGATACCATTTTTAGTAATTTCATTTTCATTCAGTGGTTTTGTTTTTATTAGTTTGGATCTAAGGGTGTTTTCTGTTTTCTGTTTTGAAAATAGTACGAATGTTACATTTATTACCTATTCGTTTTATTTTGTCTGAACAATATACATGCGAAGGGCTTGATGTAACTAAGGAAGAAGTCCAGCATGCAATCTCGTTTTCAAAAAATAGAAAAGCTGCAGGTCCAGATGGAATCTACTCGGAAGTCATTAAAATCTTAAAGAATGAAATTAACGTGATAGTGAAGCTTTTCAATATGGTATACCGATCGGGCGTCATTCCTTCCGACTGGCTTCAATCTACATTTGTATCGCTTCCAAAAAAGAGCTCGGGAAAAAGATGTGGCGATTACCGGCTTGTTAGCTTGATGAGTCACTTTCTTACGATTTTCATAAAGATCATCCATAAGAGAATATATGCAAAATGCGAGTCCTTTATCGCAGTTCGGTTTTCGTTACGGGTTCGGCACGAGAGAGGCCCTGTTTGATATCCAGATGTTGGTTCAGAGGTGCAGGGATGTCTCTGTTCCTGTTTATGCCTGTTTCATAGACTACGCGAAGGCTTTTGATAGGGTGCAACTTGAAAAGCTTATTAAAGTCCTTAAAGACGTGGGCCTGGATGATGGAGACCTCAAAATAATCGCAAATCTCTACTGGTACCAAACTGGGTAAATTAAGGTAGATCAACAAATATTAGACGGAGTTCGAATCAAAAGGGGTGTCCGACAGGGTTGCATCCTTTCACCATTATTGTTTAACATTCACTCAAAAGAAAAACCAAATGGATGGTTATTAATAAGAACCAAGTTGAAGGAGGTATTCTATAGGTGTAGAGCCAGCAGATCGAGCGCGTTCAGTCATACAAATATCTTGGATACCACGTCAACGAGAACTGGGTTAATATGCAGGAGGTTCGTGCCCGAATTGAACAAGCCAAAGCATCATTTGGAAAAATGAAGTCCGTGTTGTGTTGCCGAAGTCTGGGTTAGTTTGGGTTAGTTAGTATGGTATGGTGAGACTGCGACAGGTCTCTTTAGAAAAGCGGTCGACAAAGTACAGATAGCGCTGATAATTGCCAACGCTCGAAGAAGACACGGCACATAAAGAAGAAAAATAATCATTTCATTTGATAGCGATAATTTTTCTGTCACAAAAATTATCGCGATAACTTTTCTGTCAAAGTCATATTGAAAGAAATAAGCATTCATTTAGTTCAGCTCGATGGAGGTTCCGACTTCCCTCATTGTACTGACAAGTGTATTGTGAAACTCTGAGTTTAATTGCAGATAAGGTTTGATTGAGCTTATATTCGAATGACCTGTCATTTTCACTATTCTTAAAGCATCAATTCCCTTTTGTGATAAATGGCTAACTACTGCTGATTTATGCGAGTGATTGGTGTACTTAACTTTACTATCTGATGTTATTCCTGCCTTTTCCATATTCCATACCATTTTCTTGCCATTGAGGATTTGATGTCAAAGAGAATCTAGTCGTTTTAATGTTAGGTCCTCGCTTAGAAACAAGTTTTTTAAAAAGTCTTACAGTGCAGATATCTAGGTTTACTTTATTTTGAATCAACCACTTACTGTCTGTTAAATGTCCAGCTCCACCTTGGGCAGTTTTCGAAAAAATTGGGTTATATTCAAGTCGACCCAAACCATCCTCCTTAAAAATTTCTAATAAACAGTTTCCAGCTTCACCGCCACGCCAAGCAAGCTCATAAGAAACAACATGGGAAAACCTCTTCTGCAGCCCTTCCGGTGTGTTTTCATCCCATAATTTGACCATTTTCAAAAACTGCTCATAATTAAAGGCTACCGCGCTGGATGGTCTTTTTTCGGCGTTTTTTTGTAACATTTTTCTGGTAGCATTTCGAGCATCTCTTGCAGGTTTGAAGGAAATATCAGTAAAAGGGTCTATTTTCCTACCGTATTCATTGAAGTACTTTTCTTTTAATAATTTCGCAGTTACGTTCCACAGAGTTTTTACAACGGCTTCCTTATATTCACCACCATTTTTTTTCTCATATTGGATGCCCAATCCTTCATTATTACCACTAAATGTTCTTCAGATGTGTCCCGGTCCAAAACATATGACTTAGATCGTCTAGTATTTACTGGCGTTAAATTTGCGATATTTTGGGCTATATTATATATTATCCATCGAAATATTGCCGAAACGTGACATTATTTCTTGCTTGTTTGACAAAATTTATTTTGTTATTTAGTTGCTAAGGACATAATTAGTAATGTTTAATTCCACCTTATCTATGAAAATATGACACCAGCTACTTTTTTGTGACAACGACGTTAAATTTTCATTCATTGCAAATTTGGTTCGTGAAATTCTCCTACGAATACAACTCGTGCATTGAAAATTATGGGTAATTTTCAATGCAAGATAATCTCAAAGTTATAGGGGATAGTTAACAAGTAGTATAGTATGTTGCCTTGATTTATTATTTTTGTAAGATCGGGAGATATCTAACAGGAGAATCTTCTTATTGATTTAAAAGGGTAACCAGAACCTCAAATTGATTTGAGATAGGATTTAATTGTTCTAAAAGAGTTGGTGTAAGTTTACAATTATTTTAATAAATAAGTTATTTGTAATCTTGATGTTTATTTTGGCAAATTCGAGTCAAGATATTAACTAATCTGTGTATTCAAAATTCTTCGACGGTCTTCTACGGGGGATTTTTCTAAATTTTATTACCTATCCTATTTTCAAGGACCAATAATCATTGATAAATTTCTTGTAAATAATTTAGTGGTGCCCGGCCCTAACTGCCAACACATAAATCCACGCCTTTTAAAAAAATTCAATCCGCTGAGTAAACCTGGCATATGGACCGTATAATGAGGAATTAGCAAATAAGGTTACATATTTGGCACCCAACGCTTAAGGCTGATTACAAACGTCGACTGTTTTCCAGTTCCTTTAGGTGTTTTAGCTTCGTTGTGGTCACTAAACTAGCATTTCTGCTGTTTACTCCCGGGATGCAGAGCCGAAGTGGCCCTATTTTTCCAAGAAGCGTAAAATAGAAATCGAATAATAGGCAAAAATTTGTAAGATAAACTTACATCATAGTACAACAATGTTACCATTACCTCAGTAACCATGCACCAAGTAGTAATATATTCGCAGATATACAAGCTTGACATTTAAAATTTCATTGGTTTGAAAATTGCATTTCATTGGTTAAATCAACCTCGACATATATAATAATCACCTGCTAAGATGTAACTACTTACTCTGGTAGGCATTTTGCCAAATACACTATTGCTAATCCGATTTGTGTGTTGCAAATTCTAAACTACTACGGCAAAGCTACGGATTTAATCCTAAAACAAAATTTTAAACTCCCTTATCGGTAAATAAAATCAACCGATGTAATACGTGGCAATTTACGAAAAACAAGACCGTCGGCGTCGTTTCGACGATGTCGCGCCGTAATCGGAAAAAAACTAAATGGAATTTTTGACGGCATGCCCCGGCTTTTATCAAACGTGCTCTATCTGCGAAATTCAGTTACACTTCCGTTTTAGCGCTTACATTGTGGAAACCTAAATATTATAGGAAAATGTGTCACATTTTCCTCCTTTTAACATTTTTCCGCATGTACGCGTTTGTCGAATAAAAAGTACGGCGACGCTAAAATCAATTTCGTATGATGTTTTAAATATTTTTACTCGAACGTTTCGCTATGCATATTACGGTTCGAAATGGTTTTAGAGATTTTTCGAAAGTTATAAAATCTGAGTAATGTAACTGGGATTTACGCTTGTTTATTTTAGAAACGATATGCTTAATTTATTAAAAGCTCAAGCATATTTATTATTATTTCAGCAAGAATGACACATAATTACCATCTATTGTCATACCCAGTCATACCTACCCTTGCAAAAATATGAAATTTTATTTGAATAGAGAATAAATTTGACAGATTTTTAATGTTTTGAATATTTTTAGAAATATAAAGATTTTCCAAAGTTTGGATTTTTTTTTAATTACCATGCTGTAGTTAGTTCTCTTAGAATAAGATAAGTATAGTATTTCTAAAGTAAGTTTAAATTGAGCAATATCTCGGCTATGATCAACTTGCTCTTACTTCAGATTCAAACTAATAACACGTTGTAATAGTCATCGCCCTGCGTATATTATTATATGCACATCCTTCTCTATAACGCTGAGTAGAGATAGATGGCTATGTTATATTATTGGCCACTGTAATGCGAAGGTACGGTACGGATAAGGTCATCAAAATAACGTCATCGGGGAGATGTGTTATTTATATATGAAAGCATTTTAATATTTATTTTGTCATACCATTGTCTATATAAAGGAAAAAACAATGGTCATACTAACCATCTTTTTTGTAAATAAATTTGGCCACCTTCCATTACGGGATTGCCTTTTTCATCTTGGAGACAGGCAAACTCATTCACATTAATATCAATTTTTTGGAGAAAAGTTCATAAATGCAAATAAAAGACATACAAATATGAGGCCCAAACACCAAAAGCTGTAATTTTCACCTATTTCTGAAAGTTTAATGACAAGACAAACTTCACTTCTTCACCAACGCGGATTCCGCATATGTCGGGCAGTTATTACCCGCCTAATTTAGTAGGGTCATTTAGGAACACCTTGGGCTATTCCCATTATCATTTCTGAACGGAAATATATGACGTCATTTGTTTTACTCTTTCTGTTTCTGAACGAATTTGGTGAGACCAAGTATTATTACCTTTCCCCCGGGTGGGCATTTCTGAACACGCCCCAGCGGTACCAGTCTACAGTAGTGGAATATGCAGTAGCGTAGACACAAATAACGCCGGATGATCCATTATAATTATTATCCATGAATCGTTATTATTGTGTTGTGGAAAAACACCCATCTTAACGTACTAGCATCGGTTCGGTTAAATAAAAGGCCAATAACAAATTTATCCCTTTAATATAGTAGTAGACTTATAAGCACATGCCTTGGACATACAAAAAACTACGATCTTTTTGCAAATACGGCCGATAAACAGGCGAAACAAAATAATAAAATCGAAAACCCTCCCAAAACAATGCCGCTGACGTACGACCTCGCACTGCCGTAATAGTCCTAAAAAAATAACACAAATCATAAGATTCTAGCGGCTGCCCCCATGGGTTGAAATGAGACGGACGCCTTCGGCGTACTGAAAGGCTCGAAGCCAAATAATGTACCAAACCAAACCCCAACGCCATTGTTTTGAGGGTTGTTTTGAATTAAATTAAAAAAAAACTTCATAACCTTAAAAAAATAAAAGTTAGTCGCCGCCAGTAATCGAACCGTAACCATTCAATTACATAAGCACCCCACCCCGCTTACCGCACTGCTATCTGCTCGATGGAAAACTTGCCTGATATCTCGACCACATGCATCCGAATACTTCAATTATTACGGCATCGCGCCTCGACCAGGGGGGGGGGGGGTTTGGACAACCCCGCTAGAATTTATAAAAAATATCGATTTTCTTAAAGCACTCTTGACCCTTGTTCTATTTTTATAAAGAAGAAGAAACCAAATCGGCAAGGCCGCGCAACTGTCGCTTTGTTGAGAGTATGCGGTTGCGGATTGGGCGATGTGACCGAGGTGGAAGGATTATATTATTTAAGGATATACTGAATGACCAACAATAATAGTGTCACATTCACGAAATGCCTTTCGATACGCCCGTCTTTCTTTGACCTCGTTTGGTTTCTAGAATTCCGTCTGGCTGCAAATTGTGTCTTATTTAATTCTATACATTTGAGAAATATTCTGAATTATTGTAGAATATTCTAGGCTATGGATATTTGAATATATAACCGACGATATTTGACATTGTTAGGAAATAGTAATTAAGAGATTAAAAGAGTAATAGCATATAACAGTAAAATCATAACAATATTATTAATGCAGTAATAATCTTTATAGCAGTATGTACGCTAATAACTTGATATTTATATATTCGATTACTTCCAAAAAGAAGAGAAAATAAGCATCGGGACTATAAATAATTAGTAATTAAGAATTAATTTTTTTATTAAGTATATTCTTATCCAGAGACAAGCTTGGATTGAAAATAAACTATAGAACGTAAGTTCATACTATGTAAAGAACTTCCAGGAAGTTAGAGACAGTAGGAATAATCTGTCAGAAGCTATTGTCAAAGACTTGATTCTTGTATAGCTATGGCCCGTATACAAGAATAAATCCATAGTAGCTACAGCTATTTTTGAAAATTTTACATCTAGAGGAGTGTTATATGAGAATTGCAAACAATGTTCGCTAATGGCAGGATAGTCTTTAGAGAAACCAGTCTAGGCTAAAGGCCGGTGAGCAGAGTTTGGCAATAAAATAGAGAAAATACGTACGTCAAAGGCGGTAATTCGGGAAGAAAAAGGTATAATGTAATAATAAAATGAGGTTTAAACGAGTGTATCGGAGTATAAACAAACAAATATATGAATAATTAAATATAGGAAAACGGGAGAAGATAGGTTTAAATAAGTTCTTTCAAACTAAGAAAGTATACGACCTGAATCATGATATATTTTTACATGATAATTAAACGACCATAATTAGACGTCGATAGAAGAAAAAACATATAAAAGGCTATAAAATAATTTATTTTTAAATTTAGCCAAAATAGAAAAGGGCAACCAAAACATTCCGATATTAGTAGGTGATTCAAAATGCCTTTAGATGCATAATTATACGCATACCTTTTTATGCCCAGAACGATGGATGTCTCTGCAT
>MU181945.1:221485-252154 GCA_016904865.1 Pissodes strobi
ATGTCCTCAACTATCGGGCCTTCTATTCCCATTTGTTGTTTAATATCGTCGTTCTTTATTCTCTCTCTTCGTGATACTTGCATAGATCTTCTAATAGCATCCATTTCAACTGCCTCCATTTTCCTCTTTTCCCTTTCGGTGATCCTCCATGTTTCCGTAGAAGGCTGCTCTTTATCATTGTCTCGTATATATTGAACTTTCTCCTTTTTGTTATTTCCTTGCTCCACAAGATTCCATTTAGGCATCCTATTACCTTTTTAGATTTAACAATGCGCTTTTCTATTTCTTACACATCTGCTCCGGTGTCGTCGAATGTGATACCTAGATACACACCTGACATTGCACAATTTCCTGACCGTTGTCCACCTCCAAATTTCAGGTCTGGTTGCCTACACATAGATATTTTGTTTTATTTATATTAACTGTTAGGCCCCACGCTCGGTACTCTTCTATCAGTTTTCTAATCATATATTGCATGCCCTCTTTGTCATTGGCCCCTATGACCTGATCATCTGCAAACTGAAGAGTAAACAGGCACCTGTCATCTATCTCTATACCCATACCATGGATCTTCCATTTCCAATTTCTTAGTGCCGCCACTACGTATATTTTGAAAAGTGTAGGAGAAATACAACATCCATGACGTAGTCCTTTATTCACTGTGAGTTTTTTACCTATCTTAATTCTTGACTTTGAATCTTTATAAAGTTCTAGGAGGACTGTAATGTAGTTATGATTGATGTTGGATTGTTATAGTACCTTCCATAGTCTGGATACTGGGACTGTGTCATATGCTTTTTGTAGGTCCACAAATGTTAGGTGGGTGAGTAATTTTAGGCAAAATACGTTGTCTGTGCATGATTTTCCTGCTCTAAAGCCTGTTATGATAAATGCCAATTTGTTTACAATATAATGCAATTATTTAATTTTGTTACAATAAAGGTTAATTAGTTATTTGTTGAGATAAAATTTCAATTGCCTTATTATAATTACTAGAATTC
Source organism: Pissodes strobi (assembly GCA_016904865.1). Classification (NCBI taxonomy): domain Eukaryota; kingdom Metazoa; phylum Arthropoda; class Insecta; order Coleoptera; family Curculionidae; genus Pissodes; species Pissodes strobi. The sequence continues at coordinate 222,487 of MU181945.1, forward strand.
AAATAAAAAGCCAAATTGTTATAATAAACTATAAATGCACTTCTCTTTAAATTATTACTTTAATTTACGGAAAAGATAAATTGAAAGATACTCAGGGGTTTGGGTAAGAAGCATGCTTTTGAAAGTTTTTTTTTTCAAGTGATGTAGTGATCAAAAGCGCAAAATAAAAGATTAGAAATTTCAAAAAATAATTTTTATTCTATTTCCTTCTAACAAAAATAACTGTTAATTCTGCTGAACTATCTTGGTGATAATGCCCTTTAATCACCTTATGCTTCCTTCGAGCTTCCTGGAGAGGGTTCCTGGAAATTGCTGTGGTGCCTCGGATCTGTCCTGTGACGTCACTGGAAACTGTCCTGGTAGGCCGAGTGCGTGTGGACTCAATAGCATGAAAAAAAAAAAACAGTACAAGGCAGTTGAAGAGTTCACCAAGAATGTTGTTACAACCCTGTTTCAATATGACGGAGAGCGTCGCTTTTCTTAGCTTAGGTTTTTAATACAGAAATTAGCAGGAGAGAAATAGAGATAATTCTTCTCAATTAACAATGCTGAAAAATGGCAAAACACGCTGAAGGAGAAATTTTGAACTAATTTAATTAAATATGCCTCCGCCAATTTGCACAGAATTGTTTAGACTGTAGACAATGATTATGTTTTTAAATGAAACAGTGAACAGATTACAGATAATAAATAAAATTAATAGCTATTTAAGCTGAGAAATATTGTAATGAATAATAATTCAATAAAAAAACAATTACGGTAATCAGGTAAGAACAAAAATGAAATCAATAAATTTAAACAAGTAATCAGAATTTAAGTATTGCCTGAAAGCTACTTATCAACTCAAAAATCAATTATCTTTCTTAGCTATAGTGATGCACCTTCATAGTTGTCTTTTTGTTTCCTTATACTCTTCAAGGTCTTGTTCGTCTTTTGTTGTCAACCATTTTAGGTATTTTTGCTTCTTTTCTTGGACTAATAGCTCTATCTCGTCGTTCCACCAGTATTTCTCTTTGTTATTGTTTTCCTTTGTTCCTATTGCTTCTTGGGTAGCTTCTATTAGACTGCTTATAATATTCTCATAGAGTTTGTTGAAGGTACACTCTGCAAGGTTCAAAAGTTTGCTGTCGAGTCGCCTGATATAGAAATACCATGCTTTCGTCTTTAAAACTGTCAAAATTGTATTTTGTTGTGTCTACTGCGTCAGTGAGTATGGCGTTGCTGCTTTGTTCATTTTGGTTCTTGTTCATTTTCCTAAATTGCATCCTTATTTTGGCTCTTACTAGAAAATGATCAGAACCGCAAGTGATTCCTCTTAAGACTCTTACATCCTTTATTTCGATGTTTGTTTCCTGTTTGCTTATCACACAGTCAATAATGGTTTTTAGGTTACGGGTGTTCTGTATCCATGTGTAGCGGTGAATATTTTTGTGTTTGAAGAATCCGTTATTTATTCTGAGATTGTGAGCCTCATAGAGATGTATGAGCCTTTGCCCATTATCATTGATAACTTCTTCTCCAAATGGTCCTACAACTGGTTTATTTTTCGTCCTTCCTGTTCTTCCATTGAAATCCCCCATCAGTATGATTTCTCTATTTCTTCCAATATTTACTAGGATTCCATCCATTTTGTCGAAGAATTCTTGCTTAATGCCGACTCTTTCGTCCTCTGATGGAGCGTAAGCTGCTATAATGGTGATGTTACAGCCATGTATTTTCAAGTTGACAGTTAGGATATTTTCATCTACAGCTTCCCAGTTGTTAATTTTGTTTTTCCAGTTTTTCATTATTAGTATGGATACCCCTCTAGATGCTCTCATCTCCTTTGGTACTCCAGTATGAAGGTGAATATATTCTCCGAAATTTTCTGTACCATCCTTTTTTCTTGGTTTCGGTCAGCACCACTAAATCGATGTTCAATTTCTGAATTTCTGCTGCAATAATCTGCGTTTTCAATCTAATACCCTGTACATTCCACGTAGCGAAATTCATAGTCCATTTTCTTTGCCGTGTTCATCGTCCGAGTGATCCATCCAATGTTCCGAGGCTTCGTTTAGGTTTTTTGGTAGGTTTATATTTTTCCGAGTATTAGAGAACCAGTCTAATGCCTCAAGCCCCATCCTGGAGGACCGGGTAAGTTTCTGTTTCACGGTGAGTATTTTATTTCCTCACTACCCTCTGAATCTGCTGGATTGCAGACCCAGCGAGCTTTCCCTAATTCCCATAGGGACGCACCCGATGGAGGTAACTGACAAATCCCCGCACTATTATTACCGTTATATTATACCGTTAAATATTAATAAAAGCATCTCCTCAATAATTAAGTATTATAAATAGCGATTTTTTACAGCCGCTCTTTGCCGACGTCAGCTAACCCCATAACCTCCCATCTTTATAGAACAAATATTTTCCGGAAAATTTTTAAATTTTAATTAAAAACACCCCGCCTACGGCTGCTCATAACAAAAGAAATAATTTTAATTTAAACGGTCGAATTACTTACAGTTGTTTGCTTTTACCAGAAAGCTGTAGAAGTAATGCAAAAAATTGCAAGCTGGAAAAGAGAGATGTAGATTTTTAATATGCTGAAATGCCTTTGCAATTACGGGGTGAGTTATTTCGGAAGAAATACATTATCTTTTGTTGATGAATAATAATGCAAAGAGTGTAAAAGAGTAAATAAAATATAACATACAAACATAGGGTAACGTGGTATAATACGTCCCACATTTCGGACATAGTTATTAACATTAGTAATTCGAACGTTTATTTAAAAATAAGTGAACAGGAAATAGCTAAAACTCGAACTTACTGGAAAACCAACAGAATGTGTTTCTAAAGCAACTTCAAATTTAAAAAAATATAGATTTCTACACCCTACGTGATTGTAATACACTACACCCCGGATGAAAAGTTGATCCTAACAAGCTATTTTCTTTTGACGCCCACATTTGTTGCATATATTGAAGTACATCGTGCAGCTTTCATAAAACCACTTTCCACAAACTTTAAACTGAATTCAATCATCTCTGGATTTGGTTGAACCATAATGTTCTCCACCCTCAATACAGCCGGTATCGTCAATGTCTGTAGCCTCATCTGAGGATGCATAAACTACGGATGAATCCTCTTCTGAAGGCAAAGCAGATGGTTTCCTCCACCCTTTTATATTTTTTCAAGCAGTGGGATTTAGATTTTTCACCAGATGTACTAGGCGCACATTTGGGTAATGTTTTAACCGACTTTTTATCAGATAGAACCTGCCGTTTGACTCTATTCTCTGGAGATGTCAGAATCATAGCGGATTGTTTCCTTTTGGAAGTCTTAGTAGGCATAGTTTCTTTTGCTTCGGGCTGAGGATTTATTGCAGGATCATTGAGAATATTGGCAGCGGCAGCTTCTTCAGAAACAGCTTCTTTAGATGGAATTTCTGTCATTGATTTGGAACCTGTACATCAGCACATGCAGCAGATGGGTCATATGGATAAATACCGGTTGCTTTGAATCCGGATGCTGCATTACTAACGGAAGCTGATTTAACCCAAGCCTTTACTATCAGTGAAAAAACGTTGTGTCTATTCATCTTTCTGTCTCTGTGATTAATCATGCAGGTTCTTGCCTCTTGCATGAAATAGCTTAAAAAAAAGATTTGTCGAGAGGCTGCAATGCTTAAGTCGTATGGCTAGGCAGTCCTAAAAGTTAAACGTTGTTTTCAGAAGCCAAGTTCAACAGTTAAACCGTATTGCAATGTGAGGCATGACCATCTAATATCAATAATACGTTGCCGGTACCTTTTCTTGGAATGAAGTATTCACGGAACCACTAGGACTAGTGGAAAAATGTCCCTTCAGCATTTCAGCATACTATTAATGAGATATTTTCATCAATATACACATCAGACTACATATGAATCATTCGTAATAAAATATGTTCTACACACAATAAGGGTAAATGCATTATTCGATTTTACCTAACAAACTTCGATAGTGATCATAAATCAAAATAAATTTTACATGTTTGCCAAGAGTACAAGGTAAAAAGTAGTTGTCCGATCACGAAAATTTTTTAATTTTTTTTCCGTATTTTGCATATTTCTTCCATATGGCCTGAGATAATTATTTCAGACTTGGTACACTTATTATCTTTTAAAAATGTCTGCAACAAAATGCCAAATTGTCGTTCACATATACAGACAGTTAATTTTATTTGGATCATGTTCAATTTCTTGGAGCACCCTGTATGAATACTGATAAGAATTTAGCAAACTCAGTAGGTCATTTGTTAGTGCTGTTTATTAATCTTCTGACGTTTTGTAACAAATATTTTCTTTTGTTTGACGTTTCCAGGTTTTTTTTGAGCTGTTTAATGATGATTGAATTCAAGAATATGCAGAAATGCATTTAATCTATGAATTTGCCAATGACAATACTTATGAAGCCAGACATGTCTATGGACAGCGATATTCAAATCGAATACAGCCTGATCCACGGACGTTAACAAATGTACGTGATCGACTATGGGAAAATATAACATTCGACAACCCCACTCAGGAGCAAAACGAAAGATTAGGACTCCTGAAGTCGAGGAAGCAGTTCTGAATGCAGTAGAAAATGACCCTGCTACCAGTATAGGAAAAATTGCACAACACTTAACATTTCATTTGTGCTTTTCTAGCAAATGTTGGTAGACAATTTAACGTGTTATTTCCACATCCAAAGAGTTTAAGTTCTTCTGCTACGTGACTCTCTACTACGTTTAAATTTTTGCCAGTGGTTCGTGCTGGGAAACCACCCCAACAAGTGTATTAACTTGTCATTTTTCACCGTATAGTTTAGTGATAACACCCTGTATGAATGTAGTATGAATGAGTCATAACAAATCCACGAATATATTTATTTCACCCCAGGTAAACGGAAATTTGTGCATTTAAAACAGCATATGTCAGTTCTTCATTACCCCTTAGTCCAAACCTGGATGGTCGATCCCATTATATAATGCTAATTGTCACTACGTCGCGTCGGGGAAAACATTTTTAATCGTTTTCAATTTAACATATTCTTGTCTCCGTCAGTGTTCAGTAAACAGCAGTGTGTCAAAGAAAGAAAGAAGATGTTTTCACCCTCTCAAATAAAATCTACGCTTGCTTTCCCGCGTTATTGTCCTTCCCGAGCTCGTGACAGAAATCATATTTCAGTTCAGGCGTTCACTCGAATAGCAGTAAAACATGCTGTTCTCCCTCTGGCCAAAGGTCAAATTCCTTTTGGATCAATTTCTCTTCTTGTATGCACAGATATTTGTAGAATATCTAGTGTACCTCAGTAATCTTTGTTCACACTTGGACAAGGGCCTCATTTGGGCTTTTTTTAACGCAATTCTAAGGCAATACCGAATCGTAGCGTCTGATGGAATCCAATGTGTGAAATTAAATAGGCGACTAACCCCTGGGTACCATAATAGTAGAGAAACGAGAAAATCAAGGTATTTGTAGAGTGAAAACAAGTTGAAATTTTAAAGACAAACGTTTCATTTTAAATTAACAAGTCAAGACTTTTTAGTAGATATTAATAATTAAGAAACCTTTTGTAATATTAGTTGTATGTGTGAAAGGATGAATGCTTGAAATTTATATAGAAAATACTGTATGTATATTTATCATATTTAATGCAATTTACACCTGCATTATTAAAGCAAATCAAAATTAATACATGTTTCAATTCATCCTATAGATATAATCTCGCTACCCTATGTTAATACAGTTCATTAAAAGTGGTCAATTAATAACTACGGTACCACCCCCTCCTTTATGGTTTTAAGCAATAGTAAAAATCAATTGTTTATTCCGACCAGTTCCTAGAAATGCTAACTCAAATTTCAATATTTTGGAATATGATTTTTTCTTCAAACGTCCGTAAATCCGTCAATACTCGACTGTGTACGCGGCCGTGAAGTTTCATTTTTCCTCCGCCGGAGCTTTACTTTTCACTTTTCCGCCGGCGGAGGTAAAAGTGTTACCATAGCAACATAGATACAAACAAACAACAAAACAAGCGTCAACAACTCAAGAATTATTAAGCTAAAATTTGTATTTATCACTCAATTTGTGCACTACATTTCTAAAAATCACTAATTTAGGAACAAATTGGTTATTATTTAATCGAACTTACTCAATAACTGCTTATCAATACGGAATTAAAACGCAATCGGAGACGTAATTTTAAAATAAAAATTATTGTTGACAGTGTCCACTGACAGCTTTATGTTACATTACTATAGCAACAACCTGTGCCTATTCACTGACACCGGTCTAAGCCGCCTTGCGAACCCACTTATCTTTAATAATAATTAGATATTATTACTATTAAAAAGAGATGTTTTTGCATTAATTTGTCGACATTTGAAGAAAAAACAGCATATTTTATTTGGAGGAAAAGTTACTTTTCATGGCTTGCCCTCTATTAACAGCCTCACTCCGTTCGGCTGTTAAACATGAGCGCGCCATGAAAAGTATCACTTTTCCTCCATATAAAATAATATACTATTATTTAGCGATGAAGCAAATTTTCCAAGAAATGCCATCAGTAATTCTCATAACAGTCATTTTTGGGCGAAGGAAAATACGCAATCGGCACGCGAAAATAATTATAAGAGCGATTTTCAATAAATGTGTGGGCATTATTGGAGATTATTTCATATGGCCATTCTTTCTGCCAGCAAGGCTAAACGGACGATATTATGATCAGTTTCTTGAAGAGGAGCTCCCAGTGCTGCTAGAACAGGTGCCAACTCTTTTGAGTAACCAAATGTGGTTCATGCACGATGTTGCGTTATCGCATTTTAGCATAGAGGTGAGACAGTCCTTAAATGCACACAGCCATTTTCCTTAGTCTAGTCCTTAAATAAACATTTTTAACAACCATTATATAGATCGAGGAGAACCCCAGCCATGGATCTGAACAGCCTGCATTTTTTTCTGCAGGTGCATATTATCCAGTCAGAAGAGGATTTGAGAAAAAGAATATTATCTTCATGGGACATTACTTGTAATACTCCTGGAGCGCTATTCTGTACACGGCATCGACAGTCGTCGGTATCGGTATGTTACCGACAGTCATCGGTTGCGCGGCCGACGGGATCAAGACGACGCTATTCTGTATGCCACTGTTACCGACGGTCGGAAATGCAACCGACAATTGTCGCTTCGCAAATGACGCCTCTTAAACGTCACTGGATTCGGTACATTCAGCCAATGAGCGTTGAGGCGAGGTGAATCAGGTGAATGTCACCGTCAAGCCGTTGAGATTTGTAAACAAATATGCGTGAACGAGGAGAGAATATTTAAATGTTTGCCTTCATTTGTAATTTGTGCTGTGCTTCCAGTTTCTTTTTTACTTAAGTACTAACATGTGGGATTAAAATACTAATAAATTATATACGTATACCTAAGTATATGATATGGAACAAGAAGACCAGGTTTTTTTCTATACATAGTTTTAGCTCTCCAAAAAAATGAGTCATTGAAAATGGTTTACGCCGCGCCGTCTAAAATTGCAACTTTCAAGTTGCAATTGGCCCGCGAATTGACTGAAAATGCAGCTGTATACAAAGATAGTAGATAGTGACACATCTTTTAGAAATCTTTACTGCGAATGATGATGTCCTTTGTTTTTGTTGTTAAGTGTTCGGTTAGGCTATAGGTATAAAAATCTCATAATTTTGCAGTACCTCACAAATTTAAAACGAATCTGAATGTAATACCCTCTGTTTTTAAAGTTCATGATAATTAAGCAGTAGGTATTGGTGAAACAATTCTTGCATTGAAAAATAGGGCAAGAGTTTAGACATTTTTTCTAAGTTTCAAAGATATATAATTTTTTCGTTCTTTCAGCAAAATTTTGCGTTATAATATCGCTCAGAGGGATCATCTAATCCTAATCCAACACATGGAAAGCCACTCAATGCTTTTCTCATAAAACACTAGACACTACACTGTAAAATCACTCTACAAATAGTCTAAATTCACTTAAATAATCCGCAATTCATACCAAAATACAACATCTACAAAGAATGACAATTTCGACAAACATCGGTAGCGTTCACCGTGGGGTTGACAAGGGCACGGTAGAGATACCGATCCTCGTCGACTCGAATTCGCGATATCGGTCGGTAACAAAGCATATAGAATGCCGCACAGTACGACTTACCGACGGTTGTCGGTAAATAACACTTACCGATACCGACGGCTCTCGGAAGCGTGTACAGAATAGCGCTCCTGGAATATTTGACAAAATCCGTCAATTCATGAGGCGCAGACTTGATTCTTGCATTGTCTCTTAAGTGATTTTTCACCTTCTAGTACATGTATATTTATTGTTGTAGTAATGCCATTTATTAATAAATTTGCCAAAGTGTTGGTATTTGTGGAGTTTGGATTCCATTCTGTATCTCTTAAATCATGTTGAAACTGTATCTGAAAGTTATTTGGCATTTTTTTTTGCACACTCGCTAAAGGGAGATCATATGGCGCTCGACGAACGGTGTGTGTGCGAAGATGCCGATTGACACCGTTCTTGAACAGGTGCAGACTGTAATTAAGGGGAAGCAGATGTCCTGGGAGTGAGTTCCACAGTGAAGCAGTACGCCAGACAAAGCAGTTCTTGTAAAGCGATGTTCTAGGTGTTTCCAGTTGTACGACGAACTGATGCGCTCTTGCCGTCTGTCGTGACTGTGTGACAGGCGTTGCCAGAGGCGGGACGAGCGGGCCAAATCCTGGGAATATCTGCCGTGAAAGTATCTGTAAAACAGGGACATCTCGGCCGCATGTCTGCGGTGCTCCAGACTATCCAGATTCCGGGTCAACTTATGGTCGCCGACGAGATGCACAGCTCTCTTCTGAATAGAATCCAGCAGCTTTAGGGTGTGCTTTGGTGCGGCACCCCAGATGTTTCAGCAATATTCTAAGCACGGTCTTATTTGCGCTTTGTAAGCAAGAGCAACTGCTGCGGTGTATACAGTTTTTTGTTGCGAAATAGCGCATCAAGCTTCTGGGCTTTTGCGATGTTAGCAACGTGGTCATGCCTGGACATATTGCTGATGACCGAGACACTCAGCAGTCCGATTGGCGAGGATGTAGGAATGGTCGATACTGCCATAATGATGTCAGGGCCCGCCGTAGTGGCCCTCTTGGTAAACGTGGCTGCTTGGGCCTTTGCTGCATTGAACTGGACCAAATTTATGTCGCCCAAAGTTTGAACTTTCTCCAGGTCTTGATTAATTGCTGTAATCTGCTCCTGTCTGCGGTGATAAGTCTTAGTCGCTGGTAAAGGTCTTTCTGATTTATATTGGGAGACAAGGGTACTGTCATCTGCAAAACTGTAAACAGGATTATTCGCTTCGGTCACCAGGTTGTTAATATAGATGAGGAACAGAGTTGGTGAAAGTATTGCGGCCTGAGGCACGCCCGCGTTAATGGTGAATGTGTCTGAGATGTGTCGATCAACTGCAACGTGCAGAGATCGGTTCTTAAGGAAACTGGTAAGCCAGCTACAGAGAGATGCTGGCAGTCCCAAGGACGGCAGTTTGTTGAGCAATCCATCATGCCAAACTCTATCGAATGCCTTCGAAATATCCAACGCAATCGCTCGAGACTTTCCGTAGTTCTCAATTGCCCTACTCCATATATGAGTGACATAGGCCAATATCTATCATGTCGACCTTTCTTTGCGAAAGCCGTATTGATTATCGCTGATTATTTTGTTGTTCTCGAAGTACTTGAGTAGTTGCTGATTGACTACACGTTCCATGAATTTGGAGATTATTGGAAGCAAGGCAATTGGGCGAGAGTTTCAGGGCGTGGTTTTCTTGCCTTTTTCTGGAACAGGTTACACTCGAGCGACTTTACAAGAAGATTGGTAAATCCCTTTTCGGTAATACAGAGAAAAAACGAATGTTAGTTCGTTGGCCCAGTTCTTTAACACGATCGATGGTAGGTTTCCGTCCGATCTTGATGCCAAGTTCTTTAAGGATTTTACGAATATCACGATGATGAAACTTGACTTCTGCCATGGTAGTGTTGACGGTCGATATGGTAGCGAAAGCCTTGCCTTGTGAGACGTCTAAGGTAGAGTGCGATGAAAACATTTTGCCGAGCATGTTTGCGTTTTTCTTGACTGTAGTCGCCGTGATGCAACGTTCGTCTGCCAAAGGTGGGAGAGACGTTTATGTAAAGTTATTACTTACTGCCTGTGCTACCGACCAGGAATTCCTGGAGCGACTGGGGCATTACAAAAGTTTATTCCTGATCCTTTGTGTGTAATTTCCCCATCGTCGCTGATATTTACAGAGATAATGAAGTGCTCTGTAAATCATTATATGTACATTCTTTTGTCATTTCTTTGTCATTTGATGTAAGGTAAGTCTAGAATGGAACCACTGACACTGGTAACTCTGGTTAAATTATTTATAATAAGCCACTGCTATTAAGTATATTTTTTAGTCGATCTGAGTAGCCATTTTTTTTTTGCAATATTTACATTGTAGTCACCTACAATAATAATTTTTCCATTTTGTGTAGCAAACTCTCCTAACAAACTTTCTAGGCTATCGAGAAAAATTGGTTTACTGAAATTTGGTGAGTGATATACGCAGGATATATAGAGCCTGAAGCATGTAACTGGATTACGCCTATCCAATAATCATACCCCTGACTTCATTTAATAGTTGTTTACATTTATAACCTTCCCTCACATAAATAGCCATTCCATCTGTTTGTGTCTGCTTATGGAAAATACATTCAAGGGTTAGTAACTATTAGCTCATTTAATCCCGCAAATAGAGACCTCGATCAACAACCATCCAAAGGATTAAGGCACCATAGTCCCGCAGTATAGGCATTATTGTTTACGGGAATGGTATTACTAAATTTAGGTAATATGTAGGTATATATTTAAAAACACCTGATATTGTCACAATTTAATGCAAGGACCAGTTGAATATGTTATTAATCTACTTTGAAAACTTAGCTACAGAATAAATAAACAAGTTGTCAGTGTTAATAATTTTGCGACCACAGTCAAAATGGAAACTTTGGAATTGAAAGATGCAGCTGAAAAGGCGTTAGAAGGTATTTTGCCGACAAAAACAAGGAATATATATATGAAGCGCAATGTGAGGGATTTGTTAGATGGTGCTGTGAACGAGACGTGGAAACTTTTAACGAAGATGCCCTACTCCTCTCTTTCACAGAGAAATCCGGAACTTTCTCTCTTTCAACGCTTTGGGCACATTATTCCATATTCAACATTAAAAATAATATCGATTCAGCAAGTTAAATGTCCTTCAGAAAAGAAGAAACTAAGGATATAAACCAAAAAAGCCAATAACAGGGGACTAGGTTGACAAATTTTTACTGGATACTTCAGACAACCAGTTTTTAATGATAAAGGTAGCACTTATTTTTGATGTCGCAAGAGCCTGTATAAGTAAGGCGTTTCAGTTGAGGGTGGACTATATAACTGACCCAAAATCAGTTTTGAATAATATTAAACATACCAAAAACAAAATCGATAGGAATTTTGTTATTAAAAATTTAGAGAAAAACATTGTCAATTTTTTCTGAAACTTATCAGAAGCTTATGACTTTAAAAAAGGCTGAGATCCTTCATTCGAGATTTTTGGCTCGTTATTTGCAACACGTTTTTCCTATTAAAGTTAGCAAGTAAAGATTTTATTTAAAGACAAACCTAGCACCGGAGAGTCGTGTTTGCAAAGTCCGGCTCCGGTAGTGGAGTCGTAGAACGCCACCAGTTCTTCCCAACTAAACTGGAAAAGCTCCGCTGATGTTGTACGGGGTTGCTAGGCACGCTTATCAAACAAAGGAACTCAATCTTAACTTAACAAGAAAACACAATCTAAAATTTAAGGATCAATCTATTTGCTACTAGGTTTTTTTTAAACAGCAATAATACTACAGTGAAATTTTTGACTATTTAAACGCAAAGGAATGAAATGATTATTAAAGTAATTAATAAATAGGGTGCAATATGAAGATTGTACGGAGATCAATTCTGTTGTTATCTCGGTACTGTATGCCTTACAACTAAACGCTCTAAACACTAAAATCCGGAGTGATCACTTTGGTTTACCTAAGCTTATTACATATATGCGTGCGTGCGCTAGTAGCCGCACCAATTATAAATGCAGTGATAATATGTAGTGATAAACGGCCACAATAATTATATAAATTGACTCGATGAATGAATAAAAGGAATAAAATTATTGAAAACTATTTTAAAGCTCGGCTGTCAATGCTTGATTTATATTTAAAAAAAGAAAATTAAGATTGATTATATCAATCGGTCAGAAAAATAAATTAATAAGTAAAATTAATCTATCTTAAAGCTTGGCTGTCAAGACTAGATTCATATTTAAATACTAATAATCGGCTAGAAAAATAAATGAATAAATAAACTACAGTTTCTGTACGATATCCCGTTAGATCCTGTCGTCGAGCTCAATAGGGGAGATAGGAAGTACCTCTGGTGAAGGCGCCGGGCAGCGATTTTACTAAATATAAATTATTGAAGCACAAGACACGCCTCCAGCGATGTCATTGCAAAATATAATCGGCCTCAGCACAATCCTGCAAATTATAATCTTTTGCAGCACAACGTGGCTGATTCAGTACCTGTAGGCACTGATATGGCCCTGGCCCCGAGGGTAGAACTAGCAGAGGACTCGGTGATAAAATTGGCTCGGATAGCCCGGAGATAGGATTGGCCCGGAGATAGAACTCTGTAATAACCCAATACAAAATAGACGAAGCCCCTTATTTTAATGAAAAAACTATAGCCCCCCTTGCAATAATTATATTTTCTTTATAAAACAAATTATCAATGGACTTTCAATGATCATCAGCAAATAAAAGAAATACTAAGGTGCATACAACTCGAATATAAAAAAAGAGATAGGTATGAATCACCAAAAAAAAACTTCCCCATATGATCAAAACTAATGTCACATTAAAATAAAAATTCGTATAGGTATGGTAAAAGGGAACAGATAAGATAACTCGGGGAATGCAATGCAAATGGTGGTCAGTGTGCAAAAAAATGTTAACACAGATAAGGCAATTAAATCGTTAATTTAGATAAAAAAAAACTGTAGCAATAATTACCTCGCTTATTTGTGAGGGTTGCTGGAGAATCGACGGTCTCGATCTTGTACGACGAACTTTGAAAGCCTCTATAAATAAGGGAAAAGAGCCATTAGCATCATGGGGTCCACGTTTTCACAAGCAATAGAACGAAATTAATTCCAGAAAAAGCTTACCTAATGCAGTATTCAAATCCCGATAAATCGGCCATGTAAAAACAATCTAGACTCAACACAATATCCCACAAGAAGGGTAGTATAAAATGCAATACTCAAAGCTGAGTCACTATTACTGCACTAAAGCAAAAAGCTTCTCTTCTCACCGAAGGGTATTTCTAGAAGAACGAAATCATCAGTTTCAGTCAATTTGCCTTTTTCCACTTCCACGGAATTAGAGAACTAACGTCAGATCAGCATAAACTGATAGAGCTGAAAAATGCCAAGTTATTCGATACTAGGAATAATTCTAAGATAATAAACGACTTAGTTCTCGGTTATTATGGTTGTAAAACGAAGGCGGAGGCCACAAATAAAGAGCTGAAATTAAATTGTTCAAGAAATACTAGAAATTATTCCCCAACAAAATGATAAACTTTTAAAAATCCTAATCGACAGCAGCAATTATGGGAAATAGCCCATTCCTATTATCCAGTGCCACCATCAGTACCAACCGAATATTGCTAGTATTGCAGCAGGCCGCGTGGAAAGATAAATATGATATTCCCAGCCAGGCAGCGGTACCAAAAAGTTATGAAATATCAGCCGGAGATCAAAATAAAGCAAATCCTGGGGTCCCAAAAAGTTATGAAATATTCAAACCGAAAATAAAATGTGAATCTGACGAATCTAATGAGACTTTACACTAGGCCTTATTAACCCAACTCTTAAAAATATAGAACGGTTTTCTGGCTGTTCTATGGTAATGTAATATAAATTAAGCAAAGTTATACTAATAACATAATATCATATTTTAGTAATTTGATAAAACCTAAGCGATCTGTGGTTCGCTTATCAACTAAAATAAATATAGTCACAAAGTGCCTGAGGGCTACATAAGAGAAAGGGATGATCAAAATAGCTACTCAAGACCACAACAGTGTTATAAAAGCTAATACAAACAAATCGTTAACCTATATTTAGAATAAAATTAATTCACATTAATAAATGCGGCAACCTTAAGCTTATTGACAGCAAATCGAATCAATAAATTTATAATTAATTAACCGAAGAGTATTGAACTCTTTTCAATAATTCTTACCGCAAAATACCGCTTTTTTTGCTAAATGCATCATGTTAGAATTAAATTTAAAAATATTTTACACTGGTCAAATCAGACTGTTACATATTAAAGCAATCAATGTGTTACGCAGCCAGTCGGTAAAAATACATTTGGAAAAACTACTCCAAAAAGTAGCAGCATCCCTAAATCTTTCCAATTCATCATTATACACTGGACATTGCTTTCGTCGAACGTTTGCCTCTTTATTAGCTGACTCTGGACATGGAGGATGAAAATCAGTAGCCGTCGCCGAGGGGTACGTTGAAATTTTGATAAATAATAAAAAATCTATTGCCGACAAAGTTTTTGAACATGGTGACGTGAAAGCATTTCAAATTGGTGCCTGGAGCAAATCTCTGGAGCTGTCGCATGTAGTTTTACATCAAGCCGCGTCATACAGACTAGCCATGAAACAAATCGACTCTTTAATATTGTATAAGTGTATTTTTCATGTGTTGTTAGCATGTAAGTCCCTTGAGATTAAATGAATCTTTTATTCCTTGCTTGGAGGGACTAAAGGATATGCTTTAGTCCCGGAAGTACAACAAATAGTTTTTCACACTTTTCTTTACTTCGTCTACACTTAATTTGTATGGATAGCTATTTTTGCATATAAATCAAGAACGGTGACAGATACAAGAATAATTCCAGATACCAAAAAGCTAAAGAAAAGAACAGAGATTTTAAGTTTCATATCAGAATTCATATCAGGCGCTCCAAGAAACGTTGCGAAAGATAAATAAGCGATTCAAAAAAATATAACATCCTGTATACTGAGATCAACGATTTTGACATTTTATTGTAGAGATGTTTACCAAATTTTAAATAAATATCTCAGGTTATGCGGAAGAAAGCAGAAAATACGAGTAAAAAATTTAAACATTGCCACTACGTATAACAACAATGATACGTTTCTAATCATGTAAAAGCATTTTTTTTATTTTGTCGAGTATTATCACCACCCTGAAATATCTACATGACATTTATTAACACCCTGTATAAGGTTTGGTATAATAAAGATGAATTGAATGGATTAAAAAAATGTTTAGTGCAAAGCAATTTCCAGCAATTTTCTACAATCCCTCGTTCTCCTTGAAAATTCTTTAGTCTAGTTTTTAAAAGACTAGCGCAAACAAATTAATATCGAATTTACAATCAACAAAGAATGCTTATATTTGCTCATCTTGTTTCATTTCGAACATTCTTTGAGATGTGAAACAAGATTTTCAAGTAGTTGTTTTCCAAGGAATCGTCGATAAGCTTAACCGGCGGCGCGGCGTTTGAAGAAATGAAACGGAACTGAATGGCATGTTTTATTTTTGTCTATACAAATTATTTCGACAAAAGAGGTTTTTATTAGTTTTTGAAGTAGTAGCCTTATTTAATTATAATTTTTTTTATAGTGGAGCATTTATTTTTAATAGTCCAGGAGGCAGTGAATTTTTATGGTACTTATTTTCCCGGTCAGCTGTAACATTCCGATTTGGCCATTGTAGAATATTTTTAATTTTAATTTTATATGCTGCATTTAGCATAAAGAAATGCTGTATTTTGCAGTAAGAATTATTGAAAAACGGTCAATACTCATCTGTTAATTAATTCTAAATTTATTGATTCGATTGGCTGTCAATAAGCTTATGTTGCATTTATTAATGTAAGTTAATTTTATGCTAAATATAGGTATATATTTGTGTTAACTTTTATAACACTGTTGAGGTCTTGCGTAACTATTTTGATAATTCCTTTTTCTTATGTAGCCCTTAGGCACTTTGTGACTATATTTATTTTAGTTGATAAGTAAAGCACAGATCGCTTAGGTTTGATCAAGTCACTAAAATTGGATATTATGTTACTAGTATAACTCAGCTTGATTTATATTACATTACCGTAGAACAGCCAGCAAACCGTTCTATATTTTTAAGAATTGTGTTAATAAAGCCTACTGTAAAGTCTCATCAGATTCGTCAAATTCATATTTTAATTTCGGTTTGAATATTTCGTAACTTTTTGGGATCTCTGATTCGTTTAATTCGATCTCCGGCTGATATTTCATAACCTTTTGGTACCGCTGCCTAACTGGTTTCAGATATTTATATTTATCTTTCCACCCGGCATGCTGCACTTTTTGTAATAATCCGTTGTTGGTTCCGAGTAATAGGAATGTGCTATTTCTTATAATTGAAGCTGTCGATTTAAATTTTTAAAAGTTTATCGTTTTGTTGGGGAATATTCTCTAGTATTTCTTGAACCATTTTAATTTCAGCTCATTAATTGTGTCTTCCGCGGTCGTTTTACCATCATAATAAGCGAGAACTAAGTCGTTTATTATCATAGAATAATTCCTCGTATCGAATTATTAGTTTTGTTAGACATTTTCTCCGCCCTACAATTTTTCCCCCCTCTAATCTCGTAGAAGTGAAAAAGACAATTTGACTGAAAACTGAGGATTTGGCGCTTCTAAGAATACCTTTCGAGGCGAAGAGAAGGTTTGCTGTTAGTGCAGTCGTAGAGACTCAATATTTAGAATTGTGATATAATTCTACCCTTTCTTTGGGGATATATTGTGTTGATTTGTGTTTTGACACGACCGATTAATCGGGACCTAAATACTGCACTAGGTAAGCATTTTCTCTGGAATTATTATTTTTTCCTATTGCTTGTGAAGCACGCGGACGACGCCATGACGCTAATGGTCTTTTCCCTTATTCTAGAGGCTTTCCAAGTTCGTCGTATAAGTCCGAGACCGTCGAATCTCCAGTAACCCTCACACACTAACGAGGTAATTATTACTACAGTTTTTTTGTCTAAATTAACGATTTAATTACTTTATCTGTGTTAACCTTTTTTGTGCATAGTCCGCCATTTGCATTCCATGGGTTATCTTATCTACTCCATTTTATCAAATCTGAATTTTAATTTTAATGTAACTTTAGTTTTGATCATATGGGGAAGTTTATATTTTCTTTTAGGGGTGATTCTTACCTATCTTTTTATATTCAAGTTGTATGTACTTTAGTATTTCTTTTATTTGCTGATGGTCATTGGAAGTCCATTGATAATTTTTTTTTTGGGGAATTTGTTTTATAAAGAAAATATATTTATGCAAGGGGGGCTATGGTTTTTTTATTAAAGTAAGGTGGTTCTTTGTCTAATGCGTATCGGGTTATTTCAGGGTTCAAATACCGTGCTACCAGTTCAAATACCGGGCTACCAGTTCAAATACCGGGCTACCAGTTTGTTTACCAGGCTTCAACTTTTATTACCGGGCTACAAGTCCTGTCTCCGGGCCTTTTTTAATCACCTGGCCACAGATCCTAGCTCCAGGCTACACTAGAGTCAATCTTAACACCGAGCTATCGAGTCCTCGGCTAGTTTTTCCTCGGGGCCATCGAGTAGCGGTACCTGAGTTATCTACAGGTGCCCGGCGCCTCGAGTTCGACGACCGGATTTGGGTATCGTACAGAAGCTTTAGTTCATTTATTCGTTTGTTTATCTGATTAATATAATCGCTCTTAATTTTCTTTTTTTTTTAATATAGATCAAGCATTGACCGTCAAGCTCTAAGGTAGCTATCATTAATTTTATTTTTCATTTATTCACTTGTTTATCTGACCGATTAATATAATCGCTTTGAATTTTCTCTCTTTTTAATATAAATCAAGCATTGACAGTCGGACTTTAAGACAGTTTCGATAATTTTATTGTTTTCATTCATTTATTGGGTTCATTGATTTAATGATTGTGGCCATTTAACTTTACCTATTATTATTGCTACCTGTATAATTGGTGCAGCAACTAGCGCACGCATACATATTATGTAATTAGCTTAGGTGAAATCAAAGTGATCACTTCGGATTGTAGTATTTAGCGCACTTAATTGTAAGGCATGACGCTTATATGAGTGTTAACAACAGAATTGGTCTCCGTGCAATCTCCATATTGTACTCTATTTCTCAATTACGTTAATAGTCATTTGACATTCCGTTGTCTTTAAAATTGCAAATTTTACTGTAGTATTGTTGCTGTGTTTAAAAAAAGAAAAAACTTAGTAGCAAATAGATTGTTCCTTAAATTATAGATTGTGTTTTCTTGTTAGGTTAAGATTAGGTTTGATTTATTAAGCATGCCTAGCCACCCTGCACAACACCAGCGGAGTTTTGTCAGTTTAGTTGGGAAGAACTGGTGGCGCTCTAACGACCCCACTACCGGGGCCGGGCATTTGTAACACGACTCTCCGGTGCTAGGTTTCCTTTTAATTAAAAATCTTTACTTTTGACTTCAATAAGAAAAACTTTTTGCACAGCGTATATCTCTTACTTTGTTTTATTGGTGACACTCATCAAGAATTTTTAAGTGGCGAAAATTTTCCGATGGGTGGAGGCGGAAAATGCGCCAGAAAATACAAATGCGCTGATTTTTTTTTTTTGATTCTGATGAAATTGTTTAAACGCATTCTTTTAAAAGGTCTTCCTAACTCTATTGAAATTGGCGAAAATCGGAAAAGAGTATTTTTTGGACGTGTATTGATTTTTGAAAAATTGCCATTTTGGGGCGATCTAGCGCCGAAAAAGTCGTGAGGTTCAAAAAAACTGACGCAGTTCGATAGAAAATTTGTAGAAAAAAAAACTGTTTTGAAAATGTCTGACTTTTGACGGAAAATGTTAAAAACATCGATTTATAGGTAAAAAACAAGGTTTTTGTTGTTGATCATTTGACGGCAATCTACGCCAAAAACCACACAAGTGACCAGTTTACAAATGATGATGTCTTTTATGCAATGTGCGCTAGTTGAATTGAAACTTTTCGCCATTTTGAGTTATAACAAGTGATATAAGCCATTTAAAGGCTTATTTGGATGTTCATCTTGTCAGTCTCTATAATATATTAATTTAAATAATCATCTATTCAACTGCCAAATTATAAACATAATAATCAACTATTATAATAACCATGTATTATGCTGGTATGTATTCTTTATTCACTTTGATACACGTATTTCCATCGGCGGCTTAGTCGAGATGGGATCGATGCCCTTTATCCAGAAAACTTTTTTTATTTAGTTTTTAATATCGCTTCGTTGAAGTTTTCACTTCTGTCGTGTGTTCTTAAGCACACCGTACGTACTTTTTTTTTTAATATTTACATACTTTAATTTTTCCTCACAAACTGTTCGGTTCGACAAATTTTTGGTTTGAAAAGGATCCTTTTATGCTTATTTTCAAAGGCGTCCTTTCATTTAAAAATGCAGCGTTTATTTAACCAGTTAATATTCTGCCAAATGCTATAACGTTCGTGATTATGATGATATGTGGTTATTTCCTTGCTTGTTTTTGATTAGAAGACAAAGTGAATATGTTTTTATCTCTGTTAGCGGCCATTCTACAACTCCCTTTCATTTAATAAATAGAATTTAATAGCTCAAGATGTAATCAAATTAATATTTCTTATAGTGATCTTATAGTGACACCATTTTAAAAATCTGTTTATCAATATTTCGGCATATTGTAACGTTGTAAATGTTACAAAATCCGGTAGGGTGATTTTTCCTTTTTACTGGTCGATTTGTGTTGCCGATACTCTCTACCCACAGACCACGTCTACCTTACTTCCGAGTACAATCAAAGACAAAATTGTCTTTGGTACAATCCACCAGTATCAAGGGATACTGTTCCGAGTCGCTCGAAGAATGGCCGTTTGGAGCGCCCTCTTGACTGATTTGATATATATTGGCGTTTCTTGGGGGAATTGATAGGCCTTCTTGAGCGTGTAGGAGGTAAAAGACGACCGGCTTATAATATCTGAAATTTACTGTCAGGTGTAATTTCTGAAACTATCGGCCGTATTGTCTGATATTGATAAATATGTTGTTGTCTTGTGTGGTTATCTTCTCTATAAAGAAGGAACCATCCGTGAGACACAACTTGATACGAACGGCCTTTCGTGCGACAAACGTCCTTCTGCTGGATGGAATTTCCTCCCTTGGGCCCGTCGGTCGGCGGCCCTTTCTATGCCGATCTAGAGAGGCATTTTGACTAGGTAATACGACCACTTGGTGGAGACGTAGCTTTGCAGAAAACGCCAGTGTATTCGATGTCAGCAAATCTACTAGATACAAGTAGGATCTACCTTTTTTTAATTTAACCTTTCATTATCTCTATTATCGTCATTTACCGTTCGGTTTAATGAATTTACCGTTAAACGATTGTTTGTTGTCTACCTACATATATCGTAACTAGTATCGTTATTTATCATTTTGATTAATGAACTTACTGTTAAACGACTGTAGGTCGTTTGCTTTCTATATCGTATTTCCTGTTTTTGCTTACTGAACTTACCATTTTTGCTTATCGAACTTACCTATAATCAGCTCTTGGTTATCTATTAACATGTATCATACATATCTGTCTTTTTGCTTTGGAGATACTTGTTTTCTCCATTATCCTATCTGATATTGTCTCGAGTAGCGAATTCATTTTGCTAATGTTATGATAATTAATTGAAATATTTTTACTGTAATTGGCTGTAAGCCTCATGGCAGTAATTTGATTCATATAACTGCAGTTTGCAACCTTAAATTTGGCCTTGATACCGGTATCGAACTGAGATCACTTGGTTTTCGTCCGTTGATACTTACTGGCTATATATTTACATATTTACTATACAGGTTATCTTATATGTTTAGTAACAGTTTATTGATCTAATAATATTATCGCTGCTATGAGATTGATTTAGAATAAAGTTAGTTTAGTATTTATAGTGTTTCGTGATTGACTGCATTTAGTCAGACCTTTAAGAATTCAACGTTTGGTCGAACTATTTCAAGATAGGAATTGGGCAATATTAATATTATAGGATATAGATTAAAACTTAGTATCTTATTTTGTATTGATTCTGATAATTTAGACGAAATAGTTAGTAGTAGAGTCTTCTCATTGGTTTATGAGCGATACCATAACCTCAAATTAATTTGTGATAGAATGAATTTCCTGCATGTGAAAGTTGTGAATATTTGAATAAATGGTTTAATTAGAATCCAGATGTTTATTTTGGTAAGCTAACGTCAGTTTTCATGATATTCTTATCTAGGGTATGTTTCTAAATTTTACTGCCCTGGTTTCAATGTTTATTGATATATTCCTAGTGAAAAATTTAGTGGCGCCTTCACCTAGCTATCAAGTCATAGACCCACGCCTTTAATTATTGTTAAAACCGCTTAGTAAAACCTGCATATGGACCGTTTGTTGAGCAATTAACAAATAGGGTTAAAATATATTATTTTATTTGTGTATCTGTTACTAAAGGACACTAATGAGCACTGGTAAAAACGTTAGAGATATTAATATTATTTTCCTAACGTGACATATATCGCTCGAAAAATTATTGTCAAAATGCCATACACTATTTTTTACGACTTGATTGATCTCTGTATGTAATATCAATCTATTCCATTCTATCATCGATCATTGGGAAAACTTTCAGTATTACTTTAAGATTTTTATTTTGGGTGTTCGATCATCTAGAATCAACAACGTGCATATGTTCAATTAAGAGCCCACAATGAAACTTTACGTTTAGTTAATTACAGGTCTTTCCAGAAGACAAATTTATCGCAACATCTGCCAGCATGGGTAGGCATTTGATAACAGTTACAATATAAAATCACATTATTATTAATAGTTAAAAACTTATCTAAAAACTTTGGAATAATTTGTCTAAGTTCCAGGAGTTGAATAATTCTTCCATTATTAAACACTTTTAACTATTTCACACGAAAAACAACCGCCCACCATAAAATCGTGTTCCAGGCTATACTGCAGCAAAACCAAAAATAAAATTACAGGAGACGAACGTGTTTAATCAATCATGCGCATTGAAGACTATTATATAGTCTCTACTCAAGAATAGTAGGTAAATGCAGTATTAACTATTCTTGGTATAAGTATAAGATGGGTCAATACAAATATATATTTAAACTTAAAAATACAGTTAGTTTATTATTATATGAAGAACAAACTTTCTCTATTCAAGCCTAATAGTTTATTATAAAAATAAGAATACCAGGCATTTCTTTGAAGATAAATATACCTTTCATAGAAGAATTTTTTTCCTCCAATATATCCTGCCTGCTATTCTTATTCTAACTAAAGATAATTGAAATCAAGTAAATACGCAACTTACATC
This sequence comes from Pissodes strobi, assembly GCA_016904865.1. Classification (NCBI taxonomy): domain Eukaryota; kingdom Metazoa; phylum Arthropoda; class Insecta; order Coleoptera; family Curculionidae; genus Pissodes; species Pissodes strobi. Next base: position 245,096 of record MU181945.1, read on the forward strand.
CAAGAATAGATGAATATTTAAATTATGCCTTGAATATACTTGCACCAAATATTTATCTTTAAGGATAAGACTATTCTTATTTCCAGATTGTTTTTTTTTTCGTGTAGTTGCTATATACAAGGAGCATTTTTATTTCAAAAGAAACATCTTTAAACATTTAAAATTTATTAAAACTTAATAACGCTGGTATAATATATAGAAATGAGTGTCATATCTCTCAAAATTATAACTATTTCGATACTTTTAAACATATTCCTTGCCCATTCTATTTACGCTTCACTAAAGGGCAATACATGCTTACTCTGGTTCACAAAGCAACATTGTTTGTCACTGGGCCACGAGGCTTTGTCAATTGTTGCTCGAGGAACATTGTGCCACAATTAAATTAAACCAAGCTATTGAGTGGCAAGTATCGATATATTCCCACGGTAAATCAGGTTCTAATTATTTGTAGCTAATAATACTGAGTGCGTGGACTACCAGGGCAATGTATTATTTTGTATATGGATGTGTTCTTGCAGCTAATAATAGACACTTTTAGTCTCCATTAAGTTCTAGATATTGAAAATGGACAGGAGGAGCTATAACCTCAGGTAGAACATTATTGTTGTTGTGGAAAGCTGTCACTGGCTCTGGATAATACAGAGTTCATCTGTCTCAGATTTGCGACCTATTTAGCATCATGTTCTATATCCATTAGAAATTTAGAACGAAATATAAATCATCTGCATTTAGATTTCATATTATATCACTTATTACACAGGATGTTTCATAATTGAATGTCAATATTAATCTGTGCACAATTTTAAGACAAATATTTATATTAGCATAGATCCGTTTTCGCTTTATTTTTGATATATACGGTGATAAAAATTTCACACTTTCGTGTTGTTTGTGCGTTTAAAGTCATCTCGGGGTATAGCTTTTAGCCATTTCTGCTGTAAACTTACGTCCTTTGTAAAACCGAAAACATGAACTTTAAGCCCATTTTTATAGTTTCCATTACAGCCAGGAATATAAAGCTTTTGAGGCATAATTACACTAAGTATCAGTTACGACAAAACTAGCCTAAAACGAAAGAAAAACATACAATTAATCACGCAGATAAACATAACCTATGCTGTATACAATCGGCCGACCAGCAAAAAAGCAACAGGTCTTTATGTCGGAAATATATAGTTTACGTTTTTAAAAATACGCCTAATGATATAAATTGTATGCCTAAATTTACAACGAAATATTATGTACAAGTTTCACGCACTTAAAAGCACATAAATAGTTCCGATTTCAGAAAAATGCAAGAAAATAACACTAATTACCGATAACCGCAGCCATTAAGTATCGGCAAATATATCGTTTGCCTTGTTTGCGCTATTGCCGACTCTATAAATAAAGTACAGTAGAGTCTAGAATCTCGATAATTAGCGGGTGTTGGGACAATACCCACTCAAGAGGTGTTACATAATATGAATAATGTATCTAATATGTACGTATGTATGTATTTAGATATGTGGTTAGTAATAATGCACGAAATTTAAAACGTACTTATTTACTTGTTCTCTTTTCTACACAGCGCGAAGCGGCGACGGCGGGCACCAATTATCCGGCGTCGCCGATCATCGAGCAGCAGATTATCGAGAGTCCACTGCATTATTTTAGGAAAGTGCATGACTAATTAGATAATTAAATAAATAAATTATGAAATACCACATTATAAAAAGAGGAAAGAACATCTTCGGAAATATGTTTTTTAGATTATTGGAGAAATTGTAATGTAAGGCAGCTCTCCCACCAAGTCGACCGGTTGCATGAAACCGATTGTGCGCGACTGGTTTCATGAAACTAATCGCGTAGACATTTGCACACGAGATTCTTTCTTTATGTACGGGCATCTTAATATTCGCTACTATCGTAGTAGTCTGGCAATGTTGCAACCAATTGCTCGTCGATCGCTATTACTCTTCCACCCGCAAGCCCCCTCCTACATCTTCGCTCCAAAAAGCAAGGGCCTACATGCATGACGTAACGATCTAAATTTGTGTAAGCGTTTTGTCCCTTTGTAGGGTTATTGGCTGGATGCTGAGTAAAAGAAGTTGTAATAGAATTACAGAATGCGTGTAAATAATTGCAGCAGTGTAAAATATCCGTGAAAAATAATATCATAGCTTCAAAGCAGTACTTTAACAAATATTTTATACTGTTAGTAACTGGACTTGGGCAGATTAAAGCTGTTTTTTTTTTCGCGATGGGCAATATATCAAATACAGTTATGATAAAGTGTATCATAATTTATGTAGACATTTTCTCCCACGTTTTTCTCGTTTCCATCAAATTGTCATTTATTTTTCGAAATGTCTTGAGAAATGATTGAAAAGCACTCTTGCCGAATTTCCCTGGGGCACTGTACTCTATTTACCCTTCTTGTTGGAAAATAATTGATTGTCTCTTAATTAAAATTGGGAGAACAACGTTGATCCCACAGGAATATGCGCGATATTAATAGACGAAAGTTTATACAATTCTCTATACCTACAATCGGAAACAGGCATTTCGAGTTGATCGCTTGATACTAAATCCCTGATTTTTTTTCTCAGCCATGGTCATTAGGAATGATCATGAATAAGTAATGGTGGCCCGTTTAAGAGGGGCCTATACCTTATCTCGAAATCTACGTGGGTTGGAAAAAAAAATTTAAATACAATAGTATATTGTGTAACTAGGAGGAAAAGCAAAACATTCCTGGACGACTGTGGTAGTTGCTGGACGAGGCGCGGCCGAGGCCAGCAACACAGGAGTCCTACGAGTTGCACATACTATTTTTTATCCGATCGAAATTAATTAGAATATGACTTATATAAATAGAGCCAAATATTACTCTAAATAAAAACGGTGTTTTAAATTTAAACTCAACATAATATCAAGTTTTGAATCAAGGAAGCTTGAAGTTTATTACGTAGCTACGGAAACTACAGCTAAATGTTACTTTTGATAGACGTCAGATCTGACAAACAAGGCGTTTGAATATGACAGAAATGTTACATTCCCGGACTAGGACGGGAATGTTATATTCCCGGACAGTTATTTTCTATTCGTGTACAGTTATTGCATGTTGCCAAGCAACGAATACAATATACTGGAATCAGGACTTTTGCGGTGAGAAAACACATCGGAAAGGTGTCGTTTTTCGTCCGATCGGATAAAAAAGTTATTCCTAGTAAAATGATCTTTATTTTTTTTATATTGTTTTAATCGTCACTTTTTTATATACAGGATGGCCAAAGAAAGTTACACTTTTTTAAATGAAGCACCCTATATTTTATTACATTTTGGGATTCTACTTAAAATTCTAAGCATATTTGATGTATGATGTTATACCTCTAGAGTTAGTAGTTTCACAGCTATAAACAGTTGAAAATCGGTACTTTGGCTAATTTTCACCTTAGTAGCAGGAAGACCATTAAAGATGGAATAAAATGAATTAAATATTCCTATCTTAATTTTCCAAGAGCTATCTGATGGTGCTATCTGACGGTACCTACCAAGGTACTAGATTTGGTACCCATGGCACCCCCTGCCAGTTAATACCGTCAGATACCTCTTGAAAGGTTAAGATAGGAATGTGAAATTAATTTTACTCCATCTCTAATGGTCTTCTGGCTACCAAGGTGAAAAGTAGCCAAAGAACCGATTTTCAACTGTTTATAGCTGTGAAACTACTAACTCTAGAGGTATAACATCATACATCAAATATGCTTAGAATTTTAAGTAGAATCCAAAAATGTAATAAAATATAGGGTGTTTCATTTAAAAAAGTGTAACTTTCTTTGACCATCCTGTATATAAAAAAGTGACGATTAAAACAATACAAAAAAATAAAGATCATTTTACTAGGAATAACTTTTGTATTTAATTTCTTTTTCCAACCCCCGTAGATTTCGAGATAAGGTATAGCCCCCTCTTAAACGCGGGCCACCATGTACATTTTTGAAGTAAAACTCCTTTAGCGAGGGTAAAGTCGGAAAAAATTAAACACTTATCAAAGTGAAATGCCCCCTTAATTAAGCATGTTCCAGTATAGCTAGAGGATTGAAATTTTCAGGACATGTAGCCGGGGTAAATGGGGGGAACTGGACCTCTTCCCCCCCCCTCTTCTAAAATACAACGTAAAAAATTGTTCGGAAAGTTGATAAAAGTATTATAAAAAGAAATAAGAAAAAAAATAAGAAAGTTAGAGAAACACGGTTTTCGGCGAAAAAAAGGCGAAGGAGTGCAGCTACGAGGTCGGGGATGGCAAACGTGGGAAGATAAAAATGCTTTATGGAAATAAAAAACAAAAATTTTTGAAAAAATGGAAAAAAATGAAAAGTAAAAAAAAATCGAAAAGTTAATAAAAGTATTATAAAAGAAAAAAAAATATAAAAAAAAAGAAAAAATTGTTCAGAAAGTTAATAAGAGCATTATAAAACGAAATAAAGAAAAAAAATAATGAACAAAAAAGAATAAAGAAACGCTGTTTTCGGCGAAAAAAAAAGTCTAAAAAAGGAAAAAAAAGTGTCGAAACCGGGGGCAAAAGTTGAGCTTAAAAAAATAAAAAGTCAACTCATAATATCTCTTTCAGAAGTTTCACTTCAGTTGTGTGCTTATAAAGGTGAGGCACATATATTTTTTTTAAATTAAGCAAGTCAATCAAAACCCAAGTATAGATCACATCAGAGGAAATTCATTCAATCACTTTGACTTGAGTGTTTTCATTTGACGTATTGCTCAATATTATAATAGCATAGTATGCAATGAGCAAAATTTAATGATAGCTATTTAGACTCAACTATGAGAATTTTGGAGCGATGAATGTGAGTTGAACGACCAGTGATAATGCGAGTTACTACGACCAGTCATAATTATACAAAAATTGTATCTTAATTTTCAAAATTTACTAAGTAAGTAGTAGATTAGTTTCAACAAGAAATACGTGCCAGTTTGCCAACTAATCTTTGACAGAGTTATTACGCATTCGTTAGGTATGGATCGTTTCTGGAATGGTTTTCTGATGGAAGACGGACCAAATCCGCACTGCAAAGTGCAAAGCTGCAGTTTTATACTTTATTTTGGGATGTCTATATATAACCCTCAAATTTTCGTCTTAAATTAAAATTCACGAAAAAATCCAACAGAGGCAATAATGAGTAACATAAAAGGTAGTGCTGCCATTTTGTTTTCGTAAGATGTACGTTACACTTTTTCTTTCTTATAGATCTACAAGAGGCTATAATACTTACAACTTCATAAGAAGCAACTGAAAATGCCATGGAAACAATAACATATGGAATTTTAGATTAAAGTGCTTCAATAGGTATTCAAAAAATAAAAAGAAGAGTTGTGTCATAAGAAACTGTTAGAAAGTTTGGAAATAAAATACTTTAAAAAACGTGTAAATTAATTGCTCAGGAGCTTAATGGCTATTTCGACATACATTTCACGGCAAGTAATGTTGAAAACATGGCAGGCTTTAGAGAGGTAGAAATTATAAAAATTATATTGGTCATGATAAGCAAATTACACACACGCTCAAAAATTTGGGATATTGGAATTGTATGAGCAAATTCAAACTATCATACCTAACTTTCTTAAAATACAAAATATCTCGATGCGGCTCAGAGTGCCGAAAAGAGCATTTCATAGTCTTCCAAATGCACCTGGTGGGTGTATTTAATATCGTTAAAAAATCCTATAGAATTATTCAAAAAAGTCTTCTAAATTTAAAAAATTTATGTGTCCTATTTGTTGAAGGAGAGACGAGAACTGCAAAACAAATATAGAGAAAACCAAGATCGATTTAGACAGTTAAGCAAGGAAATATCGAAGACAGCAAAAAGGGATGTGACAGAATTCATTACGAGGGAAGTAACTAGAGTTCTCGAAGAGAATACAGGAACGAAATCATTAAGAAAACTTTCTCAGAGGGAAAGAAAAATATAATGATACTAAAGAACTCCAGTGGAGAAGTAACATCCAATAAATCTGAAATACTGAATACAGTTGGGTCATGTACATTTTTTTGCATTTGTCTCATGTCAGTCATGATACCAAATATCCAAATTGGCTCTCCTAAGAAATTAAATTTAATCGCACTTAAAGTAAGGGAGATATAAGGTGATAAGCAAAAATAAAAAAAAATACCAAAAATTTTAGATTTTTCGGAAATTGCCGATTTTCACCAGTTTCGCAGTTCCGGATTGTCTGACGAACTCTAAAATCGGATCCACCAGGTTGATTTAAATAAAAATCGATTTTTTCAGGTGGTTGTTTGGGAGTGTTATAGAGATGTAGTTATACAGATCCCTCGTTCTCAGACTATATCAATATTAATATCCATTTTCAACCGAAAACTAATATTTCAAGTCGTAAATAAACTTAAGATGCGTTGATAAATAACATGGCTCTATCAAGCTGCTATTAATTCCTACAGGATCAGCAGTGTTCGCCAACTCTAATTTAGAAACAATCAATTATTTCCGAACGGGAAGGGTATAGCAGGGTACATTACCTCTGGGAAATCCTGCCCGAGTGCTTTTCAATCACCTCTCAAGTCATATCGGAAAATAAATGACAATTTCATCGAAAAATTAAAAGTATTTACGACGACAAATTGGTTTAGAATTTATTTCTTCGAATATTTGATTAAGTTTCTAACAATAACCTACCCGTCCCAACCAATTTCCATTAGAAGCTTTCAAGAATGAATTAAAACTTTCTCGTAATGAAATTCCAACTTTTTATATTATATGTAATACTCTGGTCTGGTTTCGTTTAAATTGTTTGCTTCGGAAAGCCGCGATTTTATTCCAGCGCTCTGAAGCAATTCCCAAAATCAACACTTTAATAGGCATTAGTTGCTCGATCGGGTCCTTCATAAATTTTACGCTTTCGAAATGTAAGAAATCGCAGGGAACTGTGTGATAACTGTACGAAGGTTGACAGATTAATGTTTTGTGATTAAACCCTGGATAAGTTGGAATAATTGTTTTGACTCTTTTCCCTTACCCTCGCAATCGCCTTAAA
>MU181945.1:252554-275572 GCA_016904865.1 Pissodes strobi
ACTATTTGTTTAACATTGAAACCTCCTGGATCGACATCGGAAATTAAAATTAATTGCTTACTGAAATATCAGGCAAGTATTTTGTGATTTGTTACACGGAACTATACTAATATCTTTGTAATGATTCGTTTGTGCCGATCACTAGAAACAGTAACAAAATTATCACAAATTAATTGAAAGACTGGTAAACAACGGCTCTTGAACTTCCTAAAAATCAAAAAATACTTCACCATGGTCAGTTCGATTTCCTATAGGGCCAGAACATCTCTGATTCTATGCTTCACTTTCTTTCAAAACTATCCCAGGGAGTAAATCAAAGAGATTCAACGGCGGCAGTTCTCTGTTGCTTATCCAAAGCATTCGATTGTACGAGTCAAAAAATATTCAGTTTGTTTGTTGATGACACAACCGTTCTGACATATAACAAGGATCCGGAACGGGTCACCAGTCATATCGCATCTGGTGTTCTGAAGATAAAGCAGTGTGGCGATTCCAATCAACTTTGTTTTAATATGTCAAAAGTTCATATCGTTGGTTAAAATTAGAATGTTTTTGGGGACAATTCATTGAGAATTTTGAGCGACGCTAAAGGATCAAGCACACTTTTATCTGGAAAATGTCTCGGTTTATTTTCATACATTTTGATATGCTTTAGTTCTCATCATTTTGATGAAAATTCTCCATGGGCCTGACGAAATCGTATGACTGGTTTCCTAGATACAGGGTCCTAAAATCCCAATTTACCATTGAATTATTGAATAATGATATGTAATTATATTTTAGAATACACGGAATTTGTTGTCAATTCCTTATAAATTGCAGTTATTTTAGAGACATGCAAGCGTATCGATGCAATTTTTTGTTTATAACTCTCCTTAGTCCTTTCTAATGTGTGGAAGTTTAGTTGCTATAGATTATTCGTTTTTTCAGCCACTATCAACTTTCGGCGCCCTATATACACGTTTATTATGTTTTATTGTGATTATTTTATACACTTTTTTAAACCTCAACAAAAACCATTACCAATGCATTCAAACCATAACTTTACAGTAGCTGAACCAATTACAGAGCATTTAAGCGTTTTTGTATGTTAGTGCGCTATCAAATCGGACGAAATATACTGCTCTGAGCTAGTTTTTGATATGAATGTGAGGAACGCTTTTTGTTCTATGGACGTATGCACGTTAATTATTATGCTCGATATATAGGACATTTAACATCAATACGTGTCATCCACTAGACCAAGCCTAATCCAGTTGTTTGTGATGCCACTGTCGTTTGCCATTGATAATGCGGCATTGTCGCAAGGCAAACCAACTTACCACATTTACCTGAGATAGGCGTAGACTGGCATTCTATCTAATAAAGTGAATATTGCGTGCATACGAGTGAAATGAATAGAATTTCAGCCCATTCATGCAGAATAATGGAAGTTGTGCTAAATCGTACCACCTTTGGTTGGATGGGGTGGTGATAGTGTAAAATAATAATTTAGTACGGTTTCCTAATGGTTTTAAAGGCTATTTCGTGTAGCATCTTTAAATTTATAGACGACACATGTTTGGCATAACGCCCGTGTCTTTTTGAAGACTTGTATTAAAATCCATTTATATCCGTCATGATCTCGTTGCCATGACAATTTTTTTTTTAATGACACCATATTTTTATTTATTTTCTTGCAGTAAAAATAACAATAATAATTAAATTTTCAAGGAAAAATATTTTTGCAAAAAAAATCAAAGATACAAAATAAACAAAGAAACAAGAGTAAAAGAACGATTATCTAATTAAAAACTAATCTAATTAAATGTTCATCATGATGTCCATTGCTATGAGTACACAATAATTCTACCCTATGCATGACAGATTCCCTCACATTATTTCACGAACAATTCGAGCTCTGTGCAGATAATCTGGTCGGTCACAGTAGACTTTTCTATGTGGCAACACAAAAAGTCGCCATCCGATCAGAATTTCAGTTTATTCAGGCAGGATCGAAATTTTATTTTTTTATATCAACTGTGACACGTTTTCGTGCTAAATCGTGCCACTTTTGGCTCGTTGAGGTAGGACCAATATAAAATAATATTTTAGTACTGGACCCTAAGGATTTTAAATCCTATTCTACGTAGGATCTTTAAAATTTATACCGATGGTCTTATTTTTTTCAACATTTATCTAATTAAAATATATTTTAGCTATTTTCATATCACACACCTGGTCATAAAAGAGAGAATAAAGTTGTGAAAAGGACTAGTAATTCTAGTAGATTAATTTTATGGTAATAATGTATTTCAGCGAGAAATAGTAGAAAGTATTGATGAAATAAATCACACGCTAAACCTAAACATACGCCGAACTAAGAACGCAGGCCAGTGACACTGCAAAAATCAATTTGTTATTTCGTTATAAGAAGGTTCAAGTAACTCGAATAATCACTTAATCAATGCTAATTAACTGGCGTCGAATCATGATCCGTTACAGAGCCGTACTACTAACTAACTATGTTGTTGTTTATGATACGTTGGTAATCGCCGCAAAACAATATAAAAAATAACTAGTTAGACCTGGCGTTATTGTAGCGACCAATCAATTTATAGACCTTAAGGTATGTCGACTTAAGAAAAAGTACTCTCCGGTCAAGTTACCTGTAGGACAATAATAATGAACAGTTTGTTTTAATAATAATAAAAAAATACCAAAGACCACAATACAAAAAATTAAGAATAACGCAAAGTCTACTAGGCCGTATCAATAATGGTAGTTATCTAATATACGGGCATCTAACGTAGACCAGAAATCGTGAAAAATTGAGAATAATAATGAAGCTAGTTCGACCTACAACGGTATTGCGTCAGTCAGTTAAAAGTTCAGAATTTAATCCAAAAATCGGCTTGGCTCTAGATCAAACGGATTTAACTGAGCTTGATTAAATTTAAGCGGGCGTCTTGGGCTAGACTAAATTGGCCCAAAATTCAAAGTTCGTTTAAAAGAAAATAAGAATAAACTAAACGTTACCTTAATTAAGGAGGAAATGTTAAAAAGGTAATCTTAGTTAACATGATCGCTAAATATGTATAGGAAAAAATAGAAATCTCTCACTTGAGTGATGTGTAGCTCCTCAGGCAGCTTCCAGAAAACAACTAATCACGGTAGAAGGAGGCTTCCTTGACAGGCGAAGGACTGCAAGACTCTATAAAGGTAGTACCGCTAGACAGGCGTAGCCAAGGAACACCTTGTCGCTAACGATGCTCGTCGATAGCAATGAACCCGACGGTAGCAATGTATCCGACGGTAGGAATAGTCCCAACGGTAGTTATAGACCCAACGGGAGGAGTAGACCCAACGGTAGGACCTTGTGTAGGGGTAGCCACTTGCCTGTCGCTGTTGGGCAAGTGAGCCTCTTGCTAAAGCAGCATTCAAATCCCACAAAGGGCAGTTTCAGATACCAACACTTAAGAAAAGATAAGGCACAACTAAAGACTGTTAAAAATGAGCCGATTGGAAAAATCCCATTAATAGGTAAAATCAAAAATTGGTTCCAACCGGTGTCCAACAACAAGATGGACGTAAAGAGTGACGCTAACAGATCGGAAACTCGAAAAGCAGCAAGCCACGCGAGAACTCCCACCTCGAAAAACTTTCTCCACCAATGAATACACGGCATGGCAAATCACATGTTCCTCTCAATAATTCATCTAAGGGAATTAGACGATGAAAACGTGGGATTTCGATGCATCCACCAAGAAAAACTACTCAGAGTAGCCAAAAGGGCGTTGTCGTTAAGCCACTCTACTTAATAGAATTTCCCAATTATTCAGAGACAATTAAATAACCGCGTGCGATGCTTAACCCATCAACCAATCCAAAACAGTATGCGCCACGAAAGCCGGAAACATTAAAAGGCCACCGACTTTATTTTCACGGGCCAAATTCAATTGGTTCGAAATCGAATTGCTTAGCAACGCGAATTTTATTTTAATTTCTCGATCTAGAGATCGTCGGAGCGAAGCCCGCCAGAATATCTACCAGGGTTTTTCGCTATTAACCAACCACGAATGCTCTCGAAGCCATATGAATGGTGACGAGTTCTAGGGTTATTTACGCATCGATATACGCTAGTCAAAACGGCCTGTGACACATTATAGAATGATGACTGACTTTATATTTTAGATTGAAAATTGCATAGTTGGCTGAAGCAATTTTATTGCATATATATTCTCCATGCTCACTCCAATAATAATTAAGATTTTCATGAGCCACAACACCCAGAAATTTGGTACTTTCAACTTGTTCAATAGGTTTGCCTTGGACATTAATTGAGAATTGGTTGTTATTAGCTCTATTTTGAAAATGTAAAAAATTCGTTTTTTCACCATTGAGAAGTAAATTATTTTCACACCACTACTGCATAACTTTTGCAGTCAGATTTGCGACGTCCAGAGACAATTCCTCACTCCTGTGAGATACAGGACAGAGACAGAGATATAGCGACTTTTTATTTGATCACACAGGGTTAGGTCGGGTAATCGTGCCGGCCATCAGATTATTTCCTTACGCCCAATCCGATTTGGAAAAGGATTATTTAATTGGTTCCTGACTGCTAATCCAAAGTGAACTCGATCTAGTTGAAACCAAATAATGATGTTAATATTTGGATAATGGGCATGTTTGGTGTTTGCAGAAATATTATCCATTCTTGATTTATTTAGACCAATCTACTTTTCTGTGCAGGTTTTCGCGAATCAAATTGTGAAATAGTAGAAATAATTAAAGATATTTATTACTTCTGTTATCCAATTCGATTAGATATTATTTTATTATTAGTATTTAAGTATGTACGGCATGCTTGATAAATTTTTCTAGATTTTTTTTTCAAAATTCGTCAACGAGGGTACTAATAAATTACATGTGAAACTTCTAGCTCAGTTTAACTTATTTTTTAGTCTAAACCGCTGAAATCTTTCCAGCAAGGAAAAACTTGTAGTGGGAGCTGTATATAGATCACGAAATACAAATAGTGAACAGTTTTTATGGTACTGGGAAAAGAAACTAAACAGTCAGAACACTGTGATACTGGGTGATTTGAACATAGAACTCTTGTCGAACGATAAAAATGCTAGAAATCTGAAGAAAATATTTCAAGCGGCAGGTGATACGCAAACAGTGCAATAGGAAAACAAGGGTTACTGACCCATCGCCTACTCTTGTAGCCCACATAATCACTAGTGATTTCAATGCCAGACAGGTTTCGAGGGATTTTCCTACGATAAATGACCATTGCGTGCACCAAGCTAAAGGTAGAAAATATTCCCAGGGGAACATCAGATTTTATGTACCGCAGGGATCTTAATTGCGAAGCAAATCAAAGACTAATTTTAGACTTAATAGTTATGTAGTTAGTATATGAAGAATTCATAGATATTGTTTGAACGGTGGTTGATGAGATAGATAGTCCCGCGACGGAGATGCCTTGAAAAAATATTTGTGTGTGACTAAAGCAGGTAAAAAATCTACGAATCTGGGCAACTTCAGTGTTTCGACCAAAATATTGACAGATTCAACAGATATCGAAAAAAGATATAGCAAAAAATAAAAAGTTACCAGTGGATTTTATCGACATAGACTTTGGAAGAGATAATGAAGCAATAGAGGAGAACTTAGAACTTCAATAGGTACTTTATATATCCTCTTCTATACTTGACAAATTCTTCTCGGAGTACAGGAAAAGTGCCGAGTGAATTAAGGATTAGTGTAATAGTTCCAGTTCCCAAGGTGATTAAATCTAAAATTGCTGCCGAATTTAAGCTTATAAATCTGCTTCCTGAGGTCGACAAAATATTAGAGACCACAGTATGCCAACCACTCAGGTTATTTTGAGTCAAACAAATTGCTATTTGAGAATATGCATGCGAGTCGGCTCTGTAGTATATATGTGCAACATGGAGAAAAGGAATGAATGAAGATAAAATAGTGCGTAGTATATTTGGCCTAAAACGTGCATTTGTAACGATTGGCCGGGATATCCTTGTCAAGATGTTTTTTATTATGGTGTGAATAGCAAAGTATTAGTTTGGATTAGGGATTAATTGAGTAAGAGATAACATGGAACTAGGATGGGGTGGGTGATGTGTTGTCAAATAAAATTCAAAGTAACATCGGATTCCCGAAGGGTAGTGTTCTTGGCCCTCTGTTGTGCATAGTCTTATAAATGATATCTATATTGTTTTAGAAAAAAAAATTAAGTTTATTTGCAGATGATACATTGATCTGTGTACCAGGTGAAAAAGGTAGGGAGATCACAGATACCATGAACAGTGAACTGGGAGCATTGTATAACTGTTCATATCACAATAGGCTTGAATGAATTATTGATCTTAGAATATATTAGTACACTGTGACCTGTGTAGATCTATTGTGTCCCCCTTTTTTAGTGCTTCCGTTGATGTAATTCTCAATCAGAGTACCTCATCCAGCTTCAGTGCTTTGATAAAAGCAAGTAGTCTTGATGGTTCTATGGATGGAAGTTCCTCCTGTTCGACGATGCAGCACCCGAAGCAAGCCATTCGCCTATTCGCGACTGCCTCATACTCCGTGAGAAGGTGTTCCGGTGTTTCATCCTCCTCCTCACAGAACCGGCAACTTTTTTTATGCCCACTAAAGGGGGATCCTATGGCATTCGACAAGCGGTGTGTGCAAAGAAGTTGATTGACACGGTTCTTGAATAGCTGTAGGTTATAATTTAGGGGGAAACAGATGTCCTGGGAGTGAGTTCCACAACGATGTAGTGCGCCAGACAAAGGGTTCTTTGTAAAGTGATGTTCTTGGTGTTTCCAGTTGTACGACGAATGGGTGCGCTCTTACCGTCTGTCGTGGCTGTCTGACAGGCGTTGCTGGGGGCCGAATGAGGCGGGCCAAATCCTGGGAACATCCGCCGTAAAAATATCTCTAAAACAGTGACAGCCACATGCCTGCGGTGTTCCAAACTATCCAGAGCCCAGGTCAACTCTGGGTCTCCGACGAGACGTACAGGAATGGAATTTAGCAGCGGAGATTGTTCTTACTCAGTGTTATAAGGTGTTTTGATCATCCTGGGTGAGGAGTCCCTAGAAACATCCTTGACTGCCTTAAGCCTGGAAGACGTTTCCCTATACTGATCCATTTGGTTCGCTCTTCTTTTCTGAACTCTTCCTTGTAGGTGTACATCCCTATGCCACAGAAGAGTTCCGGTCCTGAAAGCGCAGTTTGCTTTTACTAATTGGTCTGCTTTTTTGTTGCCTTCTAGCCCAGCGTATCCTGGTATAGGCTTAAATTGAATACTCACAAAACGAAATGTATGATCGTAGGTTCTAAAGCAAACTGTGAGAAATATAACGATTAGTGAGCCTAACGAAGCTGAAAAACCTAAAAGAAACTGGAAAACGGGCGACGTTTCTAGGAACAAATCTGCCCCTGTTGTCAAGAACGAACAAATCTAAAAATGAAAATGATTAGTAAATGCAAATAACCTCGCAAATAACAGTAGAAGCTCGTGCAAATTGTCAAGTTTGGAATTGACTTTGACAAGATGGCAATAATAATGGTTTCTTTTGACGCATTTGAAGTTATCTGTCAATGTGGACGAAATTATTAAAATAATAATATAATTTTTCGCTCACACTATTATGGCTCTCTTTAAATATCATGTACTCAAGAAGACATACAAAGGCTTCAGATACAACAAAATAAAGCGATGAAAGTAATACCCGGATGGACTAGTTACGCACCAGTGCGAAATATTTTGCAGGCTTTGGATTGGTGTCGATTGGACAGAACATCGAAAGGGCAAATTTAATTTTGATCTATAAAATAGAATAATAAATATATGACTACGACATTCGATCCAGACTGGACTACAACTTCCAGCTTATTAAAGCGACAAGCCTGCAAAATCGTTGTTTTCCAGGGTGTATGCACCTAGTATGGAAATTTTTAAGTGGAGATTGTATTAATATTTTGTAAAGGCGCATACGTTTATATGGCATGCTTTCTGATGACTTTACTTTGTAATTTCTTTATTCTCTGTAATTGCCAATCAAGTGCTAATTTAACGACTTTTATTATTATTATTATTATATTTATTATTAAAAATGTTTAAATAAGGCTTTTAAATATTGACACACACAACACTCTTCTGTAGCCCGTGACAAAACTAAAAATGTTGCTTCGGAAGTTTAGCTCGTGATCTTAGTTTACAGCTAGACCAGCTTTTAAAAGAAATGTTGACCACATTTTAGTATCGCTTAGTATAGTATAATAGATTTCATATCTTTGAATTTAACATTGGTTCCGAATGAATTTAGAATATGGGATTGACTTGTCTCTTTAAAATGCTAAGAAAACAACTCTTCTTTTAATAAAATATCTAGTTGATCATTTGAGCCTATTTGTTACCTGACTGATGTCTACTTCCTTTAATAACTATAATAGATGACAATTTTTTTGATTCTGAATGCCCATAACGGGTTATTTATTATCAATCAACTTGCTCTTGCGGACTCGGTGCCTAAAAGTCCATTTTGTAATCAATTAATTTTTCATATTTTTGATGTGTTCCTCTACACGTTTTGAACTTGATGATAATGATGTTGGAGATGTGATTTGCTGTGAACCAATGGAAACAGAAATATGATGCTGCATTGTAATTAACATTTAATAATACCGTGGTTCTTTTAAATAATCACTTGTTCAAAATGAGGCTCTGATGAATACTGAGTAAAGGAGCTGCAAAAAATAGCAACGGTTTCTTGCCAATAATCTTCAACCTTCATTGAAACTGTGAATTTTATGGTTGGATGTTGTTAGCTGGCTGCAAATAAAACAATATGATATTCCGCGTCATATTTGACATCTGTTAATGTTACAGGCCACCCATCTCGGCCCACTGTTCACCGTCATATAAGTTATTTAAGTCCGACATTCCAGAACAAGGCGCATAGCTTTTTTCGTGCAATTCACAATTACGTAGCTCGCAAGTGCCCCTTTTTTGGCTTCCATGAGGGCCTCAAGCGGCATGACCTCGCTTCCCAACAACTACCTGCATCTTGGGTCCCCTTGGATGGTTATCTGGTAAATGTACTTACTCAGGAAACAGCGGCCTATACGTAACTTTGTGATGTCCCTGGTTGCAGTCCATGGGACGCGTCGTGTGATCTGTTGTTATTAAAAAGATATGTCCAGAGTACTTATTTGAGGACTTGGTGTTCAGATCACCTTGTAGTATATATGAAGACTGATTCAAATTCAATCCAGAATGTTCATAAATTCCTTAGAGCTTTCTAAAGATCCATGGCTAAGTGGGTTACTGTAGTCTTGAGAGGTTACACAGCACCTATAATATTCACATGTCAAATGGACACTGCAACCCAAATTGAATAGAAAACGGCAAAGCAATGTAGAATAACGAAAAAAGACTAAAGCACACACTTTTTGCCCGGAAAGTGCCAAGTTAGATCGACAGAAAATTAACAGGTTGAATACATTCTTACCATATGTGGCCGTCAACTTCGCATTATCCATAACACCCCATAATTCAGAATCATAATAAATATCGCAAATATAGGTAGAAAGCAAGCCAAAATTTCAATACTAATCCCCTTTTTGAAAGTCGGTCCATCTATTTCCGACCGGTTTGTTTTAATCTCTTCGCACTTTGCGGAGTGTTCGATATAATTCGGATCGTCGGAAACAGGAGATGTACAATTAATGACTAAATTGAATTACTGACGAACGCTGGTCGATATCTGGATTTTGGCGGTCGTGTGTTTGCCTGCCATCATTGTTTTGATGACGTGGTCGTTGAATTGTGAATATTATCCCATATAGGATGTGTGTCGTGGTTAACGGTTTGAATCCCGTTCGAAAATAATTCAAATAATGCATTTATTTGATTTGATCTGATTTTTTATCTTCTTTGATAGGGCATGACGATTCCAAAAAATTGATAAAACAAATTATTGTAACTAAAGACTTTAATAGGAATGATGAAGAAATGCAAAAGTAGATGGATATTGCGGCTAATGTTAGTTGACAAATTGTTGAAGTGGGTCAAGCAAAATTCAGTAATCAAATGGCGGAATTGCTGTTGTTTCCTGAATTTAGTATCTAAATTAAAGGAATTTTAGTACGTTTATAGGAGATGTGGTACAAAATCTGATATTTCGGCAACATTGGCCCTACATCCATCTCGAATGAATCCTGTGCAACACATGGCGCAAAAAACCTCGCCGAAGAAAATCAGTGCATCTTCGGCCAGGATCACCCGGGGGATGACTTTCAAATTCCCAGGTATCAATAAGAGATCTGTGAAAAAGGGGGTAGGTGAAGGATCCAGTGACGTAGCTAGAAATTTTGGCCGCCCCCGCAAATTCTGGCATTGGGCCCCAATACTTCAACCTAAATTAGAATAAAGCAATATATGTGAAAAATTTTGCACAGTAATTAAAACCTGAAACATATTTTTTTGGGGACGCGCTCCGGCTCAATTTTTTTTCCTTTGAAATTACGGTTGGTAATCTTAGTACATATGTTGTATCACGATTAGTCAAATCGCTTAACAACTGGTTCATATGCCTGGTTCACTAAGCGATGTTAATACTTATAGGTGCGGATCGTAGAGTTTAAACAGTTGACTGAAGGCACCACTAAATTTTCTATTATGAATGTATCAACGATCGTTAAATATTAAAATTAGGGTAGTAAAATTTATAGAAATGCCCTATCTAAGAATATTAGGAAATCTGAAAATAAATTGTGTAAACTCAACTTGACATTGACTTCAGCATACCAAAATCCTCCTAAAGCTATTTATTTAAATAATAAATTACAGTATGGCACTGAAAATAATAATAAGATTATGCCAAATACGTATCACCCAAATTATAAGATTATCAAGTATTAATCATAAGTTCTAAATCATTAATACTGCCTTACTAAAAACTGCATTTATAAAGTTCTCACTAAGTAACAGATAATCACAAAATGCCCTAAATAAAAATGAATTCCTTAACTAAAAAAAATCTATGATAAATTAATCCCATGGCAGCAATCATATCAGTGGACAAATAAACAGTTAAAAAGAAATATCAAATCAAATAAATTAACCTGTGAAGAAAATATATGTCAATGAAAATCTACGGGGGAAACCGAAATGAGCTCCATTCAGTAAGCTGCTTATGGATGAAAGCCTAAAGTGGTACTTAGGTAAGACCTCGGGTAAGACGGTCTACTGCCATAAGGCTTACAGCAAATTACAGTAAGTGCATAGCGTTAAAGTAAGTATATGAAATACTAAAAAATAAATCAGATAATTACTATAGTGTTAGCGAGACATTTGCTAACCAAGATAATATCATATACGGTAGTGAAGAAAGTCTGTATCAATCAATCAAATAACGGTAGTTAACGGTAACATATACAATAAAAGATAATAAACGATTAAAAGTCAATTAACGGTAAGTTCGATAGAAAATAAGATAAGTAATTATATGACCTACATTACCGCAGCATTTAGGTAAATGTACGTAATACAAAAAATATAAATCATATAAAAATAATTATTGTGATATAAGCAAGACATTGGCCAATTAAGATAATATAAGATACGGTAGTGAAGAAAGTCGGTACTAGTTAATCAAATAACGATAAGCAACAATAATAGATACATTTGAAGATAATAATCGATTAAAAGTCATTTAACGGTAAGTTCGATAAAAATGAGATAGGTAATTATGTTGCCTACTGGCATGTTTTTTTTACATGGTTATACGGAATTGGAAGTCACTGGCAGTGGTTGGTGGCTTTTTCCCAACACATAGGGCTAATTGGCTGGCTTCAATTAGAACTGTACTGCTTCCTGTAAAGCTGCACGTCACACCATGTATGTCACAACCCAACCGGTATCGACGAATACAGTTCCGAAGCGCTCGTAGCGAACGTTCTCTTTCACGGATGTCGAGGATATCTTTTGGCAATTGACGTGGTCTTCTTTTCCGAACGCTGAACGTGTGTGGAAAGAAAAAGACAAGTCTCAAATATAGTATCGTTATAATTTTTGACCATCAGGTCCAATTTTCATATTAATTTACCATGAGATACATTGGCAAGCACTTAGACATCAATATTTTTTCAAAATCGTTCCATAGATGTACTTTATGCAGAGTGAGGTTACGCTTTCAAAAGAGGGGGAGGGCATAGGGTTGCCAGATAGATGGTTGACAAAAAATACGCTGTCGCAGTCGCATTCGCCGTTTCTTCTAAATTATACTTTTTAAAAGTTCAAATACGATCCAAAAAAAATTGTAAAATAATATTTATTATAGGCGGCAGGGCGGCACGTAAGAGCAATGACACACACAGCGGTTTTTGCCGAATCGGCTGCCGAGTCGGACGCCGACTCGGAGCATTATAGGTACGCGTCCACTAATCGTCATCGGACCGACGGTACGAATCGGACGAATCGGATTTTTTTTGTGTCCTGCGTCTACTACCACGGATTATTGGAGTCGGTATCAGTATTTCTCCCGCAGTTAGCTAAGTGCTGTTGAAGAAGCAAAAGCATTATTTCGTTACTGAATGAAGATTTTATAATTATTGACGTGTTGTAAGAAGAAGAAGAAAACGAAACTGCAAATATTGTCCCTGAGAAGAATGTCCGAATATTCTAGATACCCCACATTGTAAACTTATACTCGTGCACAATCGTGATAAGTCTTGCTACATCCATAATTACGTTAAAGCAATGTGGAGGAAAGTCACAAACTAACTAACAAAAATCCTTGCTATCTTCTCCAATAAACCAAAACAGAGTTTTATCGACAATACCGAAACAGAATAAACTGTTTTAATCATCTCCTGATGATGCTAACATGGTTATCTCTCATCATTTGTGGATAAAACTCTGTTTTGGTGCATGTTGCTGAAGGTTCCAAACCCCAACGTAGTTCTCCAATAAAGTTTGGAAAGGGAAATATACCGTGACACCTGCGTGTTCTTGTCAGTATTAACAGTATCAGCATCGGCAGTGTCCGCACGAAACGGATTTTGATTTCGTCTTCGGGATCCCGTCCGGAAATGCCGAAGTGCGGTCGGGTCGATGCCGATAGGTGAACGCAGTCATATTGAAACAATGTAGATAATTATAAAATCCGATTCGTAGGATGCGTACCGTCCGTCCGATGCCGATTAGTGGACGCGTACCTTATAATGTACTTTGCCAATGGGGAAAAACACACACGGCGGCGATTGACGAGTCGCTGCTTGTTAGCCGGCTCGGCACGTCATCTGATGCATGCGCCGCGCCGCTAGCTGTTTTAATGCTCAGGCGGTGTTTATTTTTCATTGTTTTGAATGCAACTATCAGACACATCGGTTTTGACTGTTTAAAAGTTTTCAAAATACTTAATTTGGTAATTAAATTGAAATAATGGATGCTAAAATTGATGTGGAACAATTATTAATACGGGAAATAGAAGCTCGACCAACAATATGGAATATGAAAGAGTCTGACTACAGCGATAGGTTAAAGAGGAAGAAGTGCTGGGAGGAAATAACTGATGTATTTGCGCATGAGAATATGCCAAGAGAAGAGAAAAAACAGTTAGGTAAGTCAAAGCTATTTTTATTTAATATACTTAGATAAATTATTGTTTTTCATGTATTGCCGTAAAAATAGTGAGCAAATTTGTCGCAAACCGATTGTGCCCTCATGTTTCCTCGATCCCTTGTTTTAGGCGTTAGGTTTTGCAGGTAACTTTGGGGTATATTGTCATCAATGAATACCTCTTTATGCCTTCCATCCCTTGTTCTGACAAAATTATGCAAAACGCATGCAGCTTTGATAATCCTTGTCACGAAATCTATGTCAACATCTATGGGCCGGTGAAATATACGCCATTTGTTTGCGAAAATTCCAAATGAGCATTCAATATATCTTCGCGCGCAGGATAGTCTATAATTGAATACTTTCTTAATGTCAGTTAAGTATTTGCCGCCGTACGGTCTAAGCAAATTTTCCATCAAAGGGAATGCTGCGTCTCCCACAATAACATACGGGTAACTATTTTCTGAGTTTTCAATAGAACATGGCGGTGGAATTCCTAAGGAACCATCACATATTTTGTCAAAAAGCATTGAATTTTTAAATATCCCAGCATCACTGAAATTTCCTTAAGAGCCGATGGCTACATAGGTAAAGCAGAAATTTGCATCGCAGATCGCAAAAAGTACAGTGGAGAAGTAATTCTTATAATTATAATACATGGACCCGCTATTGGAAGGTTGCTTAATTCTTATGTGCTTTCCATCTAAAGGACCGATGCAATTGGGAAATTTAGCATATCTTTCAAATTCCTTTGCTATTTCTAACCATCTCTCCGTATTAGGTTGAGGTATGGTAGCTTCAGCCTCGGCTTCAGCTAAACAAAACCATACTGCTTCACAAACTTCTTTAATAATAGCACTGGCAGTAGATCTTCCCACTCGATATATGTAGTGTATGTCTGTTAGAGAACAGCCAGTGCCTAGATACCTAAAAGAAATAAAGTAGGTTATACCCCAAACTAATATACAGGGTGAACAACTAAGATAGGCGGTAGGCTAACAGTGTTGGCTGTCCTATGGAACGGTTGGCCAAAACTATTTTTTAATTGAATCTGTTCGATTTGATTTGAAACTGTAAATTAAGTAGTTGGATGTTCAATTATTTTAATATTTTTATTTTTTAGAACATTTATACAGGGTGTTAACATTAATACAGGGTGTTAATTAAGTATCTGGCCAAACTTCAGGGGGTGATTCTTTGAGTCATGCTAAGGTAATAAGTTTCATACAAATGTGCACCTCTGACTTTCTTCAAAATTATTTATTTTTTAGCTTAAGCAACTAAAAATACAACTTTTTAGATTTTTTGATATTTTTACAAGCTTTTATTTACTTTCACCTGTGGATCTGTCTGTCTGTAATCAAATCTTGCAAGCTGAATTAGAACTACTTCTATATGTCCGATTGACTGGAAATTTGGTACACGTTTATAGTTCCGATGACAATTCAATATTATAATGTTGTTAAGTTTATACCTCCCCCCCTTTCAGGGGTAGGGGAGGAGGCACCACTTAAAGTATGTCCGATTTCGTTTAAAATTGGTATATGGGGGTTTTTGGGGACAAGGAATATGAATTTTTTTTATCAGATTTTCAAAATTCAAAATGGCGTATTCAACATGGCCGATTTTGGGTTAAATGTTGCAATTCAATTTTAGCTGACTTCTACATATCCAATTGGCTCCAAATTTGGTATGCGCTTGTAGTTCAAATGAAAATATAAATCTATGGCATTGCTTACACTCCCGTCCTCCCTTTCAAGGGTAGGGGAGGGGGAACTACTTAAAGTATGTCCGATTTCGTTCCAAATTGGTATATGGGGGTTGCTGGGGACAAGGAATATGATTTTTTAATCAGATTTTGAAAATTCAAAATGGCGGATTCAACATGGCCGATTTTGGGTTAAATATTGCAAGTCAATTTTAGCAGACTTCTACATATCCAATTGGCCCCCCCCCACCCTTTAAAGGTTAGTGGTGAGGGCACTACTTAAAGTATGTCCGATTTCGTTTAAAATTGGTATTAGGGGGTTTTTAGGGACAAGGAATATACATTTTTTTATCAGGAAATTCAAAATGGCGGATTCAAAATGGCTTTTATTATATACTACGAATCTAAGTTTTATAAATAAAAATATAATATTTACTAAATTTGTGATTTTGCTATCCCATAATACCTACTAAAAAGTAAAAAATAAATAAAAGTAAAAATATATTTTTTGAAAGCAAGCTTTTATTTAAATGCACTAAAAAGAAGAAAATAAAATTTGAAGTAAATCAAACCCATTATTTTGTTACATTAAATATTTTTATATGTTATAAAAGCTTGTCGCGGAGAAATTTAAACAGGAAAATCTCGCGACAAGCTTTTATATCATATCAAAATGTTTAATGTAACAAAATAATGGGTTTGATTTACTTCAAATTTTATTTTCTTCTTTTTAGTGCATTTAAATAAAAGCTTGTTTTTAAAAATTATTTTTTGTTTACTTTTATTTTTATCTTGCCTCGTTTTCGAGAAAAAAAAAACACTTAAATGCATGTTCCTGGACCAAACAATTATGAATTACCATTGACACCCTGTATCTTGAAAACTATGCATTTTCCGACACATGTTAATATGAACTTTTTACCTTAAAATGACTCAAAGAATCACCCCCTGAAGTTTGGCCAGATACTTAATTAACACCCTGAATACATACAGTTAAGATTTTTCATAGCGAAACATAAAAAAATATATATATATATATAAACGAGAAACAAGTTTTTGTCTTTACTGAATGTTTGTTGCCATAGTAACTACTGCAGAAAAACTGCAGGAAAAATACAACAGAATATTATATTGGCAAAGCCAACAAGGCCTGATGTTGATTACATTAAAAAATGGCCCCCTTCGTGCAACTGTCCAATTTCCGCAAAAATCCGCAAATGTTTATTAGTTCCAAAAAATAAATTGGTTGAGCTAAACGTTTCAATCAATAAATGATATCAACTCGATTCAATACATATACCTACGTATACTCTAGACAAATTCTTATATGCTTAAAACTAGAGACATTTTAGGACAACGAATCAAACAATATGTAAAATAATATTTAAAATCCATTTAAGTCCAACATTTTTATAAAACACTAATCTACATACCTTTTTGTGTTTTCTTCAATTATTCTTATACAGGGTGCTTCCTAACCTCGGTAAAAAAATCAAACTGGTGAATCCTCACGTAATTTTAAGACGAAAATGTGGTATAAAATTTTTTCGAATGTCGCTTCGTTTTCAAAATTTTTAAAAACATTTTTTTTTCGTGTTTTCATTTTATTAATAAATAATGAGAAGCGACATTCTAATAATATTTGTACACCTTAATAATGGGTTTGAGCACTTTATTTTGTGTTCATGTTGAACTTCTCAATTAGTTCATTGGCGGAGATCCGGGTAACAACTACTAGAGTTTCGCAAAAAGCAATAAGACGGGCCTGTTAAACAATCAAAATTCTTAAGTTACTTGATACAAAAGTTAATTTTAAGCAAATTAAGTTTCTTGCATTTTTCTCGTATCTCTTACAGTTTTCGAGTAAAAAATTATTTTCTTGTTCACGTCACAAGAATCTCATCATTTTGGTGTTTAAATAAACGAGTATAGGCTTTGCGTGAACACAAAATAAAGTGCTCAAACCCTTTACTAAGGTCTGCAAATATTATTCCAATGTCGCTTCCCATTATTTATTAATAAAAAGAAAACACGAAAAGAAAATTTTTTCAACACCCTGTATTTTCAAAAAGAAGCGACATTCGAAAAAAATGTATACCACATTTTCATCTTAAAATTACATGAGGATTAACCAGTTCCATTTTTAATCGAGGTTAGGAAACACCCTGTATTAAAGCGAAAGTTCACAATAAACTGCCAAAAGTATAGAAACCAAATTACAAAATTCGCAAGACTCGGAGTGATTGTCAAAACCTGCGATTAATGAGAGCTCATTCAAAAACACATGAATGATCAACAAAAATGAATATGGAAATCGGTGACCAGCCTACTAGACTTTACTTCTAAACTACTTAAAGAAGTCAATTAAATATTTAGTACTTTGGACTTATGGCCAACAAATTACATACATAGCTTACACTGTGCGGCTGTGTCTCGGAAATTAATTGACATAGAACCTTCGGGTGAAAGTATTATAGGAAAATAGGCCAAGAGAAATTGCTGCAGATTATTTTCAATTTCCTACGATGACCACTTCTCCTGTAATACTTTTAAACTGAAGGTCCAAAGTGAAGTGATTTCCGAGACAGCCGGCCGCCTTTCTTAGTTGTTCACCCTGTAAATCTAATTTCAGTTGCACATAACAAATATCGTTTCTGTTACAACCATTCTGTAACAACTATGTTTATTTTATTCTAATAAATTTATTTCAATATATTTATCTAAATAACTTTTTTTTACAGGCGAGTTATTACATAAGAAATGGAAGAATATTAGAGACAGGTATGCGAGGGAACTGCAAGAAAAGAAAGGAAAGTTGAGGCAAGAAGCTCGCAAAAAAACTCTATATGTGTATGCACAGCAATTACGATTTTTAAATGAAACATTGACACCGAAGAGAACTACAAGTTCCTTGGAAAACGAGGAAGAACTCAATCCAGAAGAACAATCTCAGCCGGAATCTTTGACATTGACCACACCAACCCCTTCCACATCGATCATACCAACCACTAATACATCAGCAAAACGAAGTACTAATCAGTCACGGATTGGTAAAAAAAGACTTCATCCTATTGAAGAAGAAATTATAAGTTCCTTACAAAAGTGCGAAGAACGAGGAAATCTGCCAAATGAAAATGAAAACCGACAATTTTTGCTCTCTTTGTTGCCAAGTTTGGAATCGTTACCGCGACATTTGAATACACAATGCAGAATAGAGCTACCCCAATGCATTAGCAAGTACGAATGTATTAATATGTCTAAGCAACAAAAAAAAAACCTGTTCCCAAATCAACACCAGCAGTCCTTCCATTCACAACAGGCATTACTCCCACGAAGGCAAACACCATATGCCCATAATTCACAACATCATTCGTCACAGCAGTATTTCCCTATGCAAAATTCACAACATATCATGACATTACATTCTCCACATCAAACAACAACTATGGAATCCCAGCAGGAACTACCGGCAACCTCGCCAAAAGATTCTGTTGCTTCATTTAATTCCAATTTTAGCTTAGAAGATGATTCTCATTTTTTTATGTATTAGTTTTAAAACTTGGTTTATATCATGTTTGTGCCGTTAAAATAAAACTTTAAATTGACGAAAACATTTATTTGGGCACTTACCTAAGTCTAATGACCAGTTTTTCTTCGGGTCGTATGCTTGTTCTCATGCGAGTGTTGATCTTGGTTATTTTCCCTTGTATAGCATGAAGCAACTCATCAAAAGACGCCATTGTCATTCGGATAAAATTAAAAAACTTCTCCTCATCTCTACGTAATTGTTCGAATAATGTATAAAATACACTTTCCTCTTGTCGAACTTGTACAATGGGATGTACCCACATCTGCCGATTTCTTCTTTTTCTTTTTCTCCATCGAAGATAAAGTAGGGACAGAAGTATAACACGCTGATGTTGTAAATCCATAGTGCAACTGATTTGTTACAACCGCCGACTATTTAACGGCTGTGTGTGCTTCATTATGTTAAATGGCCGACTCTGCAGGCGATTCGGCAAAAACAGCTGTGTGTGTGTCATGGCCGTGCTAAATGGCCGACTCGGCAGCCGATTCGGCAAAAACCGCTGTGTGTGTCATGACTCTTAGACGAACAATTTTGTGTTTGCCGACTGTCCATGGCGATTGCGTATAATGTTCCCCCCTTAATTTTTTAATTTTTTGTACTAAGAAAACAAGAACAAATGTTGTAGGGATATATGTAAACTATTTGCAATATATATCTTCGTATATAAGGCTGTTGCCGATAGTAGTGACATGTTTAAGCCATATATTTTTAAATAGACCACCCGGTTTATTAATGAATTTTTACAGTCGCAATTCTGAGCATAGTTTATATAATTTCATGTTCCTAAATTGAACGGGTTTCGACTTATTAACTTAGGTAGAAAAATTAAATAATATATTTTTCAAATAATATGCATTTTCTGTACTTATTCTTGAAGTATCAAGAGTAATACCTGCACAATATTATACGTTTTAATCAAAAAGATACAGCAAAAATGGACGGTATCTTCAAAACACCTCTCGCTGCCACCACAGAAATCAAGATGAAAGACCAATCTACTACCTTTCTTCATTTCCATATCAAAAATGAGTTTCTCAAAAAAATTTATTCGTGCACAAATCACATCGTGACATTTTCAGCCATGAAGATGTGTTTCGTTGATTGAAATCGTACAGAGCATGCATATTTAAATTAATAAACATATTAAAATAAGGTTTTCTACTGCTGCGTTTGTATAAAGATAATCATAATATTCATATTTATTTTAAAATAACTAAATAATTGTCAAATAATATGTAAAAGAAAAATTAATTTCAAACGAATATGATGAGCACTGGTATCTATGATTTGTGTATAAAAGTAAAAAATAGCAACACGATTGAAATTCGATTGTACAACGGGTACTGTGAATAATGTGGAGCTATTATAGTTTTCTACTTTTTGTAACTCTATAACCTTGAATTTCCAATACTATTATTACCGGTTCGTTTGAAACTAGGTGTAAATTAAAAAGTTATTAATTCTAGTAAGAATAACCATAGGTGAATTTTGAACAAAAATCATGTTACGGAATTGCGAAAATTACCGTAACTAAATTAAGATGAAATAAAGGAAGGGGAAAAATATTTATTGTATCTACGTAATTTTACGGAAAACTTACATATTATGTTAAAATGTGCTGAAAAGTAATTACAGTGATATAAAATTGACATATATTTGCGAAAGTTCATGGAAAATTGAAGGACTCCAACGTCTTGCAAATTCTAATTTTATTCACAATTACATCAATTCCAACCGATTTTTAGTTCTCAAA
This sequence comes from Pissodes strobi, assembly GCA_016904865.1. NCBI lineage: Eukaryota > Metazoa > Arthropoda > Insecta > Coleoptera > Curculionidae > Pissodes > Pissodes strobi. The sequence continues at coordinate 273,244 of MU181945.1, forward strand.
TATTATGATGTATTTTAAATCAAATATTTAAATCAGGTCTGGCAATATTTGCACACTTGAGTAGTTATTTGAGTCAGAGGCAAATAAAATAAATTGGTTTGATTCAAACTTTTATATGCTTCTTTTAACTTCCTTACTAGGGAATATATATATATTTTAAAAACGTTAATTTAGTTGATTGACATCAATTCAGTTACAAGTGTGTTGTTCTAAACGAAATATGGATCACATACACGATATATTTGTTTCCAGGTAACGGTTTTTTCAGTGTGTTGTTTAGCACTCCTATATCTTTACCAATTAGATAAATACTGACCCAATAAAATACAGAAAAAGCGCACCCTTCAATAACCTAATAACCGTTTTCGAAGAACTATGAGTATTAAGACAGAAATGATACTGCTCCATATTTCTGAATGCATGGCTAATGATCCATATTGCAAATGCATATTGAAGGGACTAATGCATAGATTGCGCAAAAACATAATAGTGTATTCTTAACGGATTTCCAAACGAACGACTTGCCGCAAACTTTTAAAAGTCGAAAGAATGGGGCCATTCGGGATACCGGTGCATATAAAGAACGCATTAACCCCCGAAATGTGGCACCTATGAAAAAGGGACGCGCCATGGCTTCTCCCTCGGGAGGAAGCTTGAAATGGCAAAAATACGGCCGGCCAGGGATTTGCCGAAACGAGGACTGGTTTGTATAGTCTGCAAGTTTGGGTCAGAGTTGGTCGTTCTTTGTGTGGCGGCAAATGGGAATTTGTTTAAGGAACATGCGATTCCTCCTTTATACATGTCAGACAGTTTAGCCGAGTATTGAAATTGAATTTCACGCAAACTTCAAGTACTGGGAACTTGCTTGTACAACTTATGCAGCAGCTGGTTGTAGTTTTTTCTTAGTGTGCATTGCTTAGTCTGCATGTGCATGTATATATTCTGTTGACATAACTGATTTAAAGCAATCATTACTTTAGCTAGATATTCCAGTGGCTAATTGAAACATAATAACATATAGTATTTAGGTTTCTTTGGCAACAAATGGCATTGTCATTCAAATAACTATACTTCACTGTTTGAATCAGAAAGAAAACTTACTCATGGCAGAATTGCGAAATACATTGTACGTTCATCTATTTATCATTGGCTTGTTCATTCCTTTCGTCAGCATAAACAATAATTAATATATGTTTAAATACTTACATATATTTATGGAATATCCGACAGATCACAAACCCTCCGCACTCTATAAAATGTATGTAAATAAATCTCGGCGTTTATCCTTCCAAATGCAATTGTTATGACAATCGTCTTCTGAGCCACGAGGATTTTCTTCATTTTTATTGCCTCCCCACGCAAGAATGCCATAATATAGGAGAGAATTAACGTTAGCAAAATAACAATCCACCGCGACCGACATGGGATCTTACTTCCATGTTTGCTCATTCAAAGACAGTTAAGAATCTATCTGTATGATTAAAAACTTTGTTGTATATACTTGTCCCACTAATTCCTCACTTGACTGGACGAAAAGACAATAATAAAGAGGCCTATGTAAAAGAAGACATTCAGTCTTCGTTAAATTAAGAGGAAGATAACTATAATCACTATATGCCTGCATGTCACGAAAGCAAGCTAATGCTTCGCTACTGGCAATTTCAGCAAACAAAGACATTGTGTTGATCTCATTAGCTCTCAAAAATTTTATATCTTCTGTAACGATGTAAATATTACCAAATACAGTAGTGCGATTTTCTCCTTTTACTGGTCGATTTGTGTTATCGATACTCTCTCTACCTTACTTCTCGCAACCTTACTTCCGGTGTTCCGAGCTGCTCGAAAGATACATCCGTTTGGAGCGTCACTTGACAGATATATTCTATATTGAGAGAATTGTCAGGCCTTCTCGTCTGGCCGCTCACAGTGTTCAGACAGAGAAAAGCGACCAATTTGGTATCTAAAATTATCGTGGTCATTATTTTTCTAATTACCCTGCTTTCGTAGTGGAATTATTCGGCAAACATACTGTCCAATGTAGTTTCTGAAATTATCGGCGGCATATCGTTTGATACCGATCAAGAAGTTTAACAACTATAGTGTAGTTACCCTTCCTATGAAAAAAAGGGTTGTTATATGTTCGGGTGTCTGTAAAATTTAGTGAAACTAATTTATAATTTAATTAGGGATCTTCCGCTACCTCCCGTAAGAAGAATTGTCTTCCCTGACCTTCCGTGAGCCTTTCTATGCCGACCTAGCGAGTTTCTGGTGTCATAAAGCCGTACCGAGGCCTTTTGTCAAGTTGATATGGTGAAGACGTACCTTCACA